>OY992896.1:54645544-54648044 GCA_963921405.1 Cepaea hortensis
ATCATCATCATCATCATCATCATCATCATCATCATCATCATCATCATCATCATCATCATCATCATCATCATCATCATCATCATCATCATCATCATCATCATCATCATCATCATCATCATCATCATCATCATCATCATCATCATCATCATCATCATCATCATCATCATCATCATCATCATCATCATCATCATCATCATCATCATCATCATCATCATCATCATCATCATCATCATCATCATCATCATCATCATCATCATCATCATCATCATCATCATCATCATCATCATCATCATCATCATCATCATCATCATCATCATCATCATCATCATCATCATCATCATCATCATCATCATCATCATCATCATCATCATCATCATCATCATCATCATCATCATCATCATCATCATCATCATCATCACATCATCATCATCATCATCATCATCATCATCATCATCATCATCATCATCATCATCATCATCATCATCATCATCATCATCATCATCATCATCATCATCATCATCATCATCATCATCATCATCATCATCATCATCATCATCATCATCATCATCATCATCATCATCATCATCATCATCATCATCATCACATCATCATCATCATCATCATCATCTCATCATCATCATCATCATCATCATCATCATCATCATCATCATCATCATCATCATCATCATCATCATCATCATCATCATCATCATCATCATCATCATCATCATCATCATCATCATCATCATCATCATCATCATCATCATCATCATCATCATCATCATCATCATCATCATCATCATCATCATCATCATCATCATCATCATCATCATCATCATCATCATCATCATCATCATCATCATCATCATCATCATCATCATCATCATCATCATCATCATCATCATCATCATCATCATCATCATCATCATCATCATCATCATCATCATCATCATCATCATCATCATCATCATCATCATCATCATCATCATCATCATCATCATCATCATCATCATCATCATCATCATCATCATCATCATCATCATCATCATCATCATCATCATCATCATCATCATCATCATCATCATCATCATCATCATCATCATCATCATCATCATCATCATCATCATCATCATCATCATCATCATCATCATCATCATCATCATCATCATCATCATCATCATCATCATCATCATCATCATCATCATCATCATCATCATCATCATCATCATCATCATCATCATCATCATCATCATCATCATCATCATCATCATCATCATCATCATCATCATCATCATCATCATCATCATCATCATCATCATCATCATCATCATCATCATCATCATCATCATCATCATCATCATCATCATCATCATCATCATCATCATCATCATCATCATCATCATCATCATCATCATCATCATCATCATCATCATCATCATCATCATCATCATCATCATCATCATCATCATCATCATCATCATCATCATCATCATCATCATCATCATCATCATCATCGTCATCGTCGTCGTCGTCGTCGTCATCATCATCATCATCATCATCATCATCATCATCATCATCCCCACCACCACCCCCACCACCACCGCCACCACCCCCACCACCACCCCCACCACCACCCCTACCACCACCACCACCACCACCACCACCACCACCACCACCACCACCTCCACCACCAACACGACCACCACCACCACCACCACCACCACCACCACCACCACCACCACCACCCCCTACCACCACCACCACCACCTCCACCACCCCCACCACCACCACCACCAACACGACCACCACCACCACCACCACCACCACCACCACCACCACCTCCACCACCTCCACCACCAACACGACCACCACCACCACCAAGACGACTACCTCCACCACCACCACCACCACCACCACCACCATGATGTGAAGTTGAAGTGATGTGTGTGAGCTTAGAGTTTGAAGTCTTTGTCTGGTTGTTAATAACATTGATTTTGTTTTAGTGATGTTAATTTGCATACGGTTTGAATAGCTCCACCTAACTACATTATTTAATTCTTGTTGTAAAGACGACTCCAGTAAAATACAGTTTTCAGCGTTTGTGTACACTGTACAGTCGTCTGCAAATAGATCGCAGGACGACGAAAGATGCAAAGGTAGATCGTTAATATATATGGCAAATAATAGTGGGCCAAGAATAGAGACTTGCTGTACTCCAATATAGAGGGTAGTGGTTTGATACAGAGATTTATTATGTGATACTACTTGCTTTCTGTTTGATAGAAAAGACGATTTAAAGTGACTACATTTTTCATTGTCTCAAGTTTTTTAATTAAAATAACATGGTCTATCATATCAAATGCTTTCTTGAAATCAATAAACACAGTTCCACATAGACTGTTGTTGTTTATATTCAGGTGCCAATTTTCTATCATGTTTGTTAGGGCCGTATGGCAAGAATATTTGGTAAGATCGAGGGGAAGAGAGGCAGAGGCAGACC
>OY992896.1:54663044-54717288 GCA_963921405.1 Cepaea hortensis
ACGTACATCTTTCATTCACTTTCATACTGTTCTTTCACTCAACCATTCTCTCGTCATTAAAATATGTTTCATAGTATCAAATACATAAACATTATATATATATATATATATATATATATATATATATATATATATATATATATATATATATATATATATACACACACACACACACACACACACACACACACACACAATAAACGATTGGCTGAATTTTAACAGTAATCACGCCAAATGACTGTGCGTTTTGTTTGCACGCGTCATGTCTGTACATAATATACATAGTTATGAGGATGGTTGGTTTCCAATCCTGTCATAGTAACTTCCATAATTTGGTGTGCTGACCTAAATTACCCTCAAGGGAAATAATTTAATAGTACTTTTATTTAAGAAAAATGGATTAATTACCTTAAATGTTATTTGTGAAAAAGATGATATTAATTCCTAAATGGTTGTGTTAGTTTGGAAATGATATTTTAGATAAATGGATGTATAAATGATTATGATTATATGGTAATAAACTAATATAAGATATAACAATTGTATTTCGATAATTGGTGTTCTAATAAATGGGTTATTAATTAAATGATGGTGATTTCTAACTAATAAATAAGAAAAATAAAGTTATATATGCATTTACATATTTTGCAATTGAATAATTAATAGAAAAATGAAGTTATAGATGCTGCTAATAAAATAATAATATACATATATCACAGTTACATTTCTATATTTAATTACACTAAGTCGACGTCCTTCTCTGCGTTGTGAAGATGGAGCAACACTCTTTGTAGACTATTGTAACATAGTTCCTTGCGGCAAAGTCTCGTATGCTCTCCTTGAAGGCTAGTGTATTAATATAGTTTGCTACTACATTATGTAGGTTTGTAGTTAACAATGGAATGTTATTCTAGCTTATGTGCGTGTCAGCGCATGTTAATTCTGCGTCTGTTCGTTACACTTCTCATAGCACTGTTATATTCACACCGGTTATAACTCTGGCGATGATAACGCACTTACGATATGTCTTAATCACCACATACGGCACTGAGTTATCTAACATTACAGTGTCACTGTTTCTGGTGGTGTATGGTCGATCCCTTCCTCCCAATCAGGTATTTGAATGGATGATGGACGACTCAAAATGTCTGCAACCGTATTTAATCTCCCTTTTAAGTGCTGGATGGTAAATGTGTAATTTCGGAGAATCAAAGCCCACCTGTAAATTCTATTGTTGGTAGGATGTCCAGATTGCATCACAGACAATGGAGAGTTATCGGATTGGATTACAAACTGTGCTCCTGCCAAAAATCTATGAAACTTTCTCACGCAATAGATCAAACTAAGGCCCTCCAATTCTGATGCTGAGTAATTCAGGGTCTAAGCGTTGGTTCAATATATTCTGATGTTGAGTATCTTGATTCAGCAGGAGTAATTTTGCGACTTACGTACATTCCGGGGTGGAATGTCCCGTCGTAGAACTGTCCTAGTATCCCAAATATGGATATGGCACTCGCATCTGTGCGTAAGAAATAAGTGAGTTTTTGATTAGGCATACGAAGGATAGGTGGAACGCTGAAAAAATGTTTCAATTTTGATAACGCACTAATTAATCGTGCATCTTTCACAGATAAGTTAGCCGAAGCTTTTAAGATGTTAGAAAAACCCTGGTGATTTCCGCCAGGTTTGGAATGCATTTACTATAGTAGTCTACCAGACCCAGTAAATTTCGGACCTGTTTCTTGGTCGTTGGCATTGTTAAATTCAGAATATTAGTGACGATTCTGTCATCAGTTTTCAATTGGCCCCTGCAGATGGTATGACCCAGGAAGTCAATTTGTTCCATGCTGTGAGCCCAAACATTCTCAACCTGTCGAAGACTTGTCGACGTTTCAGTAGGTGTTTTGTCCCGTCTTCCGTCTGACTGCATATGTTATCTCTATAAGTCAAAATACTGGTCGCAGTTGCGTTTACCGTAGGAACTGGTAGTTCCATCTCGTCCAATATTGTTGTGCTGCTAGCTGTGTGTGCTGTTATCTGGCTAAGTATGTTTGCGTTGTCGCTGTCGTGTGTCGCCCTAGCTAGTGAAGTTGAGTTGTGTATGTCTGTCGTCTCATTGCTTTGTGTTGGTGCAATTTGTTCGTCTGTCTGTTGTTCTTGTTGTGAAAAATATGGTTTCAGGATGTTGATATGAAATATCTCTAAGTGTCCTTTTATCGATATTTCATGATCCGCATCTGATCTTTTGCTTTCAACGTTGAGAGGCCCTTGGTAAGATGTTAGTACCTTATTATGTTTATCAGGTAGTCGAATCACAACCTTCTGGTTTGGTTTAATGTGAATCGTTTTAGTACCCTTGTTTGGATAGTTATGGTTTCCATTACTCGACACCTGTATTAGGGGTCCAGTAATATCGACCGCTATACTCTCAAGTGGTGTAGATGCTATCACTGACCGTTGCACTTCGGCCTTTACATGCTTTTTCTTTCGTACACGATGTTGACAAACAGTACAAGAACGACAGAAAGATTTTATGTCCGAACAAAATTTCGGCCAGTAAAATTGTGATAGAATTTTGGCTCGCGTTTTATGATAGGCCAAATGTTCAGCAAACGGTGATGCATGTGCGATTTTTAGCACATTTTGTCGGTATGTTACAGGTAACACCGTCTGCTGAATTTCATGGTTATTATATGTGTAATAACGCATGAGAATTCCGTTAACCTTTTTAAAGTACCAGGAAGAATTTTTAGAAACTTTCTTTCGCTCACACAACAAGTTAAAATATGGTGTGATTGTTTGGTCGGTGCTTTGTGCCTCGATCAACTTTTGTCGAGTAGTGTTGGTATCTGCACCACTTAGTGTTAATATCTGTAGCATTTCATTTTGTAAGTCAGTATAGTTTGTTTCTGTATCTGACTTAGTTACAGCGTTGGCCATGTGTGTCTCTTTCCAGGCTTTTATGTTGTCGTCTGTACATTCTTTCAATGCATCTAGGCATCCCAAAATAAGATCCGTACATGGATCTTGGAGGATAGCGCACGTAAATGTGCCGGTAAGGAATGGGGTATTGATATGCGCTTTTGCCAGTGGATATTTCTCGATGGTTCCAGAGAAAGAACGGCATTTGACAAATTCACCCGTATAATCTTCTGGTCTAGCAAGTTCTCTCCTTAAACCCAGTAGAGTGCTTCTGCTATCAACTAAACATTGGCATGGTTTACCATTGACCAGTGCATCGTAGAACTTAAGGTTACCCCTGGAGGCACATACTGCGCTAGCTTCTTCATTTGAACATGATATTACGTGTCCACATTTCAATCTCCCCTCCGCATGAAACTGCTGGCATACTTTACATTTCTTAAAGTCTAAAATATCGGTTACTGATGATACATTCTGACATTCATTCGTTGGCAATACATTCACAAGTTCGGGATCTATGTCACTCTCATCGTCTGATGATGTATCGATGAGTGCTGCATTGTTTGCCTTCATTCTCTGTCTCCCAAGACATTTATTGCTATAGTGGCCTTAACTTGAACAAAAATAAAATTTTACAGCACGTTTAAACGACGATCTTTTGTTTTCTTGCCTCTTTAACACTTCTTCTAGGTGTGACGGATATGTAGGGTTCTTATCACACATCGAGTAATTTGGATGAAAAAGATTGCAATAATTACATCGACGTAGTTTCTGATATGGTTTGTCCTTTTTACGGTAATCTTTCTGGTTGTAGGATCTATCAGGAACTCTATTTGCAAAAGCTGTAATTTCTGTGTCATGTGATGTGGTTTTAAATATGTCCCGATTAGATGAAAAATAAGCTGACCCCCGTTTCTCTAATTGTTGAATGGAATCAATATCTGACTGTTTTAAGAACTTTGCAAAAGGGGTAGGCACTGTAGAAATGACTTTGTCCATTACCATTAGCTCTTCTAGTTTTTCATAGCTGTTACCTACTTTAGCAGCTTTAGTCCATTTTTTAAATGTGCTTTGCACGTTAGAAATGTAGTCTAAGAAAGTTTCAGTTGGTTTTGGCTTAATCTTTGAGAATTGAATTTGGTACCCAGTAGCGTCCAAAAGAAAATGTTGCATTATCCTATCGTGTATGTACTGGTAATTGTTTCTAAGATCTGTAGGTATGGATTCTATTACTTTTAAAGGCTCCCCACTCAAGTTCCTCATGTAAATCATTGCCCAATCCTCTAAAGGTATTTTCTGTGTTTTTAGTTTGAACTCTATACTTTCAGTCCATGCGCTGATTGAATCACCTACATTGTATGGTTTGATAAGGCCCTTGTACTTACTAAATTTGTTCTGTTCTTCTTGGCTCTTTTGTTTGCTAGAGGCTATTTGTATGTTAGAATCTACCTCCATTTCCTTCATCTTTAGTCTAGTTTCTGAATCTACTTGTATCTGCTTTTGTTTGGTGGCTTCCTCTGCTTGTTTGTTAGCATGTTCTAAGTCTAACTGTTTCTGTTTGATAATTTGGTCTAACTCTAATTGTTTCTGTTTGGTAGCTTGATCCGTCTCTAATTGTTTCTGTTTGGTAATTTGATCCGCCTCTAATTGTTTCTGTTTGGTAATTTGATCCGCCTCTAATTGTTTCTGTTTGGTAACTTCCTCGACCTCTTTAATTTCTTTTTGATGTTGCCTTTCTAATGCTCTTTCATCTCTCTCTAAAGCAGCCTTCTTTTCTATGCGAGCTATTTCTTCTTTATATTTTTGATCCGCCCACTTTTCTAATTTTTCACAAGTATGGCCCATTGCGATGCCCGCTTGGATACATTCATTTAGTGACGCCATTTTGTGGCGTATTGTTAGTTCAAAATGATAATACAATACTATTCATACAATAGTTTATAATAGTGTGTTAGTAAGTGTACATCTTTTACTGAAAAAGAAGATGCATGATTAAGTTAGAGCATACCAAAATATTCGGAAAATATACTCATCTAAATCGTTGGAAAGTACGGTACTTGGGATGTTCCACCGCTGTCTTTCACACTACACAATGGTTCGACTTGATAACACAAGGGCTGCTTCTGGTTAGTAGAGCAGCATAAATTAGATACAAGCTTAAGTTGTCAATACAAGCTCATATTTCATCATATTTCATTAATTATTTCATATTCCATTAAGTTGTCAATACAATCTCCTAGTTCATGCGAATGATGAATGACAATGTGATAAATAGTGATAAATGGTATTAATGGATGAATGATATGATCGTCTGAATGATTGTTAGATGATAAGTGAGATGATTAGTCGTATGACCGTCAATGTCGTCTTGTCTTCGCTGTTTGACTCTGGCGTAACTTCGTTCTAGGCTGCAGTTCGTCGCTAATCTATTTACTGATTTCGTAAAATGGTGATATTGATGGCGGTATCACATGCAATGAAATGTACACGGTGATTACGATGGTAATGTTCACTGATGATTTCATACATTTCAATTGCTTTTAGTATAATAACACACTTTCTAATTAATATTGGTAGAATTTCACACTTTACCGATCTAATTTACCACAAGGAAAAAACTTTGTTTATGGCATGTATCGAAACAAATTTGCATTACTCTGAAATATATCACACAGCAATGATGTTGAATCGTGCAATGAACTGATGCTGCTTCAGTATTTTTAATATCAATCGATAGTTAGCGTTCGTTCAGTGGTTCATAATACCACTTGCCTGCTGGCGTTAACTGTTCGTTGAATATTACAACAAATGCCTGCTCAGAAGCGTTGCTTCACTGTAATCTGACAGCAATTGTGCCGTTGGCGTTGGTTCACTGTGTTCTGACACCAATTCGGGGTCTAGCCTGTCAGCGACTTGTGCACTGCACGAAATAACAACTCGTGACGTTTTGCGAAAGGAATGCAATTTATTCAGAGCCGACATTTGAATGGCTCTACGAGCGTTATATTTCATCATCATTATATAACATGAATGCATTAACGTGATGATAGATGATGCTAGTATTTCACAATCTAAATGAACAGCCCTATGTTTGCCTATTGCCTAGAAACTCTAGCATTGGTCAAGGATACGTCTGCTCTCTCTACCGTCTCCAGTCAGTCTGTCCACACGCTACACATTGCGTGGACCAGCACGGACACTCCACTCCATGCAATAGCTATTATTGCGTGCATGGTCTCGCCATCACGCTGGCTTGTGAGCTCGAGTAACCGGGCACTTCATGGTTACCAAGCTTCCCAATTGCTTGGGGAAAGCCCTCGCTCATCTGTACTCATCGACCTCTGGTCTGACACAAATGTGTCTCCTTGTGAGGCTATTAATAGTACTCGGTGTCTCTCCTGTCTGGTATCTCCCTACTAGACTAGTGTTAACTCATTGCCTCTGTAAGGCCTTATTGGGGATTCTGACAACGACATAAGACCCACTGGGTACATGGTGCTGGACCCATGTTTGCATCGATCAACCGACACCAGGTTGCTGATGTGGACAGTATCACACTGGCTGGCTTTACTTCACAGGTCAATTCTTGGCATCCATTATGGGTTGGATCGAACTGGGATCCCAGGTCAGTTTTAAAAATCCGCCCCTATACAGATTCGAAAAGATACGTACAGACCGGGAGGCGTGTGTCTAGCCACTACACGATCTCAAGAGCCTGTAGTATACCGACCGAAATCGCTGTACCGACACACGGATTTTATTTATAGTTGTAATCTGTTGACACTGTGGTATAAAAAAGTGAAATAAAGCGCCCCTTTTCTCACCTTGTGACGTATTTGGTATACAGTGATCTGAAGATATTTTTACAGACCAATCAGCACTCGATGTGTGATGAGGTAAATAGCGCGCCTTCTGCCTTTTCTTCTTAGGATATTTCCTGGTACCTATTTTTGGTTGTGACCAAAGGAAGACCAGGGCAATTAAAATAAAATACAAAGGGAAGGGCAGCAAAGAATAGTAATATTGTGTCCTACCATGTTTGTCGTTAAAGGTGAATAAGGAGTGTTGGAATTGGACTGATTAATCCATTCAAAAGAATAGTTTAGCTCTAGAAAGCATCTAGTTATGAACAAGTCAAAGATTGAAAGAAAATAACAGGTGGTTATGGAAGTAGCTGCAGAAGTGTGTAGAGGGTAGGAGGGGTTGGCGTGAGTTGGTGGAGTGATTATGATCCACAGAAGTTGAAAAGGACAGCACCAGCAGCAGCAACAGTAGCAACAACAGCAGCAAAAGATGACGATGATGATGAAGAAGAAGAAGAAGAAGAAGAAGAAGAAGCAGAAGAAGCATTAGAAATAATAAGCTCTTGATCTATCTGAGATACAGTTAGGACTAGGCATCCGATAGAATGTAAACCACACGTGTCATGATTCATCTTCATCATCATCTTCTACTTTTGCCGTCATGCGTCGTGGAGAGGAATAGTTGGTGCGCCAATGCTGATGGGTGCCATTGAATAGCGTCATTCCGTGTGATTGTACAGTGTCTTTCATGTCGTCAATCCGATTTCTTCTCGGGCACCCTCTTGCTCTCCTATGGAACAAAGGAAAAAGCAGCGGCTGCAGCAGGATATATCAATATGAATTGCAAACAATTAGGTATATTTAGCTCCTGCGAAAAGACGAGACATACTAGACACAGACACAATGTAAATACCTTACAAAGAGCTTCATCTTACACGGGTGAAAACAAAGTGTGACTAACCCAAAAACAGAAACAATCAATAAATATATAATACTTCTTCTTCTTCTTCTTCTTCTTCTTCTTCAGCGTTCCGAGCCATTGAGGTTCTTTGCTGCAAATACAATCCGTCTCCATTCGTCTCTCTGGTGGACCTTCTCTTGCCAGTCGTTGATTCCAAGTGCTTGTAGGTCTGTACATGTATTATCTCTCCACCGCCTTCTTGGTCTACCTCGGGGTCTACGGTCATTTATTTCCTGAGTGTAAGCGAGTTTTGTTTCCCTATTATCTTCCATTCTTTCTATATGCCCCAGCCATTGTAGTCTATTAGCCTTCATGATACCAGTGATTAGCGGGGACTTAAACAGATCATAAATGTCTTTGTTACTTCTTCTTTTCCACTCTCCACTTTGTGTATCCCTAATGGGTCCAAAGATGCGTCTTAAAATTTTGTTCTCAAAGGTTTGTAACAAGGCTTCGTCTCCTTTCGTTGTACTCCAGGTTTCAGAGCCATACAGCACAACTGGTCTGATCAGTGTTTTGTATATTGTGATTTTGGTGTTACGAGATAGCGCCTTTGATTTTAGTAGACACTGTGGTCGTAGAACCGAAAGGTCGTAGAACCGAAACGTCGATCGTGCCGTGTTGTCCTATAATACTTATTGTTTTATTTTAATACTTCAGTATTATATATATATAAAATATATAATACTGAAGTATTAAAATAAAACAATAAGTATTATAGGACAACACGGCACGATCGACGTTTCGGTTCTACGACCTTTCGGTTCTACGACCTTTCGGTTCTACGACCTTTCGGTTCTACGACCTTTGTCAAGAACAGGACAACACAAACAGATAAAAAGCTAAATAAAACACAAAATGCATATTAAATTAAACAACAGCTTCTTGTTGACATGAGAGAAACGGAAATGGTGGTTTGAAACGGTTTAGAAAAGTGCTCTTGGGCTACAAAAGTTTGTGTTGCCAAATGGTGTGCAAACAGTCCGATATGAATAAAATACAAGGGAAATAGCATAGTTATACCGTGGCATCAACAACAGTATTGATTCCTGCTGGATGAATGCAAGTCAGAGACGGATGATATGTGTCTAAGTGTGTGTATGAGTAGTAGGCAAGGGACTCCAGACCCCACTTTTAGCCTCCCTAGTAGTGTTTATGAAGGAAATATGGCTCCAGCCTGGAGGCTGAAGGAAATTTGGGCGGGTGAAATTTTTTTTCGGCGTGCCTGGTGGGAATTATTTTCGGCGTGCCTGGTGGGAATTTTTTCGTGGGAACGGGTTTTTTGACGCTGCCTGGTGGGGTGTAAAAAGTAATTAAATGTTTAGTTGGTTCTGGAAGAGGGGAAAGTTATTTTGGTTACATTAGTATGCGTAGTGATAGACAAGGGTGTGATGGGTCGTGGTTGTACTCGAAGTAAGAGGTGGTTACTATCATCTGAACAGTGTGATAGTAGTGAAGGGTGGTATATTCACCGATTACAAAGGATATCTTATAAAGTTATAATGGGTATGGTGGTAAGGGGTATTAGTGATCAAGTAGGAGTGATACAGGGGTGGTCATAAATATAATAAGAGGTGTTCTCAGTTACACACTGGTCAACCAGTGGTGTGGTCAAGTAAGGGTCAAGTAGTCAAGTAAGGAAACTTTAGGGAAAAGTGATTGTAATGATATGGTGGTGATTAAAGAGTGGTAAATTAGTGGTCAATCAGTGGTCAAGCAGTGGTCAAGTGGTCAAGTAAGGAAAATTTTAGGGGAAATTGGTCGTAGTGACATGGTAATGTTTAAATTAGTGGTAAATTAGTGGTCAAGTAGTGGTCAAGCAGTGGTCAAGCAGTGGTCAAGTGAGGAAAATTTTAGGGAAATTTTAGGGAAAAGTGATTGTAATGAGATGGTGATGATTAAAGAGTGGTAAATTAGTGGTCAAGTAGTGGTCAAGGAGTGGTCAAGTAAGGAAAATTTTAAGGAAAATTGGTCGTAGTGACATTGTGATGATTAAATTAGTGGTAAATTAGTGGTCAAGTAGTGGTCAAGCAGTGGTCAAGCGAGGAAAATTTTAGGAAAATTTTAGGGAAAAGTGATTGTAATGAGATGGTGATGATTAAAGAGTGGTAAATTAGTGGTCAAGTAGTGGTCAAGGAGTGGTCAAGTGGTCAAGTAAGGAAAATTTTAGGGGAAAATGGTCGTAGTGACATGGTGATGCTTAAAGGGTGGTAAATTAGTGGTCAAGTAGTGGTCAAGCAGTGGTCAAGTAGTGGTCAAGGGGTCGAGTGACCACTTAAATTGTAGAGGACGATGTGCCTAAGATTATGGTAGTGATTAAAGTGATCGATGACGTGGTCAAGCAGTGATCAAGCAGTGGTCAAGTAGTCAAGTAAGGAAATTGTAGGGGAAAGTATTTATAGTGCAATGGTGGTGGGTAAAGTGAGGAAGAATCAATAGTAGTGATAATACTAATACGAATATTAGCGACAAGAATATTAGCTTGTGCGTTATTATACTATATTTTTGTGGGGTGTGTAAAAAATCATTCAAAGAGGGTCATACAACCACAAGTACACACATGTACACACATACAAATACAAAGACAACCAAACATACACATAAAGACAGACAAGCACAAAGACAACCCATACCATTACTACTGTCACTATCAATAGATATACACACGTGCAGACACACTCACCCATACACAAGAACACTCAAAGACAAAGACACAGACACACTTGTACGTACAGATTCAGAAGTACAGACAATCCATACTATTACTACTGTCATCACAACTATACACAGACACACCCATACACACTTGATACACTTATACATACAGACCTACAAGCACAAAGTCAACCACACACAGCCATAAACAAATACACAAAGACGGTCACACTTGTACATACAGACCTACAAGCACAAAGTCAACCACACACAGCCATAAACAAATACACAAAGACGGCCACACTTGTACATACAGACCTACAACATCACAACTATACACAAGTACATACCCATAATCAATTACACAAATTCACACCTACAAACACAAAGACAACCACACACACATGTACACACTTGATACACACAAATACAAAGACAGACAAGTACACAAGTACACACCCATAATCAATTACACAAATACACACCTACAACCACAAAGACACCCAAGTACACACACACACACTCACCCATACACAAGAACACTCAAAGACAAATACAAAACACATACAGACACCCATACACACTTGATACATTTGTACATACAGACCTACAAGCACACAAAAAACAAAGAGGGCCACACAAACCAGTACTACTGGTACCAGTACAGATACACTTGTACATACAGACCTACAAGAATATCACATACCCCCTTGTGATAAAGAAACGCGGATATCCGAGACTACGTCATCAACGCCATGTGTAAAAGTCATTAAGTATGAGTCATCGGTTTGTGGGAAGCAGGCGTGAGAATAGCTTGTCTAACTGCCACGTCAGCTACGTCGTGTGCAGAACCAGTGTATAAAATAGAAGGCGTCTCTTGTGAGCTCAGTACCAGTTCACGGGCTGACTTGTCTATCTACAGAGGTGCTTCAGGCTGGTGTGAGCAGTGTAGTAAGCAGATATTGTTCACGTACTGACTTGGCTACATCGGTGAAACAGGTTGGTGTGAGCATTGTGTAGCAACCACCTATTTTTCACGTAGTGACTTGGGTACAGCAGTGAAACTTGGTGTGAGCCTTATTCGTGTCGTCGGCCTCTGATAAAACAGTGAAACATTGTATACATCAGAACTTTTTGGTGTTGTAAGAAAGCGAGAAAAACAGTTTATCAATATGACCACCAGATCTACTTTCACGTGTTCAGTGTGCGACAAAGCCTATTGTGATAAGTATACCCTTAATCGTCACATTCGGACCATTCACGAGGGGAAAGACCAAATATATCCCTGTCAGTTATGTGATAAGGTGTGTAATACGAACGATGGCCTACAAAAACACAAACGAATACGTCATCAGCTACGTATGAATACACCAAACACTGCAATACCAGAGACGACAGCACCACCTGTCTATTTACACCAGCATCGTAGTCTAACGCAAGTACCAGACTGCCACCACTGTATCTTCAATGATAACCTTACCCGTCATAATAGGAACATTCACAATGATTATCCCTGTCAGTTACGTGACAATCTATACAACTCGAACCTACAACGGTACTTACATCACCAGACATCACGAGAACGAACGACACCCTTAGACACCCTGGCAACAAGTCCACTCATAGTAGCAGAGGATATCCAACCAAATGATAGAGACAGTTTGGCAGCCCTTAAGGCGTACTGCAAGGACCTATCGCTTATGCTACCCAATCAAGTGGTAGTATTAGAAAAAAGTGTCGACCACCGCTATCGGGTGGTTTTGGTATGATAAAAAGAAGTATTCAGATATCTTGTATGATATCTCATACATGTCTTTATTCTGGATCCGAAACAAATAAGGTATGTGTGATGACTTCGACAACAACAGTGTTTTTGATAGTCAACTATATACTCAAAAATGAAGATCACTAATCCAGAACTTTTTGGTGTTTCACTAATCATCTATGTCATTGATTGTTTCTTATATCACTAAAGTGTTTTTCACTAAGCATCTATGTCCTTGATTTTATCTTATATCACTAAAGTGTTTTTCACTAAGCATCTATGTCATTGATTTTTTTTTTCTTACGATATATCACTAAACTGTTTTTCACTAATCATGTATGTCATTGATTTTTGCTTATATCACTAAAGTGTTTTTCACTAAGCATCTATGTCATTAATTTTTTCTTATATCATTAAACTGTTTTGATGAATAATACATTCTTTGATATATTGAAACCAAGTTTTTTTGTTGATTTTCTTTATTGGTTTTGTTTTCATGACGTTGTCTTGTCGGCTCAGAGCTTACATTACCAGACATGAACAATGTCTTAGAAGAAGTTATGGCAAATACAGAACAGTCAAATGTATAAAATCTAGGAAAAAATAACCAAATGCGAAAAGACCTAAAGAGAGAAATGTCTCGACCAAGCTTATAAATATTACAACTAAAAGGTTGATCAAAATTCAAACATTATAAAAATAATCAAATATGAAAAACATCGTCCAAAGACAGAAATATTTCAACTAAACTTATAAATAAGTCACCAAAAGGGGAAAAGGTCAAGTACAGAAATAGCTATGGAAAAAGTAAGTCCACAAAACTAAGAAAGAAATGTAACTTCTGTAGTCAATTGTGTCTTATCTGAAAAGACGCTATCAATGTCACCCCTTTCCTTGTTTTACTTTACCAAAGACCTTCACCGTATCTGTACAGAAACCCTTATACAGCACTCATCTCTCCACAGTCTTGGTTGCTTTCTAATACAAAGTGGTTACATCACCAAGAACTTCAAACCTCCAGTGTACACGTGCTCCATTGAAACACCCATGACAGTTAACAACTTGTATGGCCATGTAATCTGTGAGTCCATCGGGGATAGTTCATCCGAGTATTCCAAAAGATCCATTTCCCATGGCTGACATCTTCAACTTGCTATAACACAACTTATTCTAATATACACTTTACATGAAATTTCCCAAATTTGGGCTCTATTAAAGATTACGTAATGAGATACACAAAGACACCAAGAACATATCATACAACACAATTCACAAATTAAAACTTAAACCATATCAGATGAACCACCCAACAAGTACTACACAAACATATAATAAGGAAACACATGACACACAGAGCTTACAGACAAATCACTTGGACTCAAACAAATTTTGCTTCTTGTACTGTAGAATTCTACCAACACTTCTTTCCTATCACCAAAACTAAACATCTACCACACAACCACTGGTCATTTGTCCAACATAATACTCATACCCTCGCCAACGACATTAAGGAAATGCATACTAGTTTATTTCTGGTTATAACTGTTTTAATAGAGCAGAGAGGTATACATGCTAATTAGACTACAGCTGCCTTCTTCACTGCTGTCCTTTGTTCGATGACTTTTCTTCTGTGGTTGTCCCTCAAGACTGGGTTCAAAATTTTTTCCAGCTCTAGTATACGGCTTTCAAAATTCTCACGTTCTCTGATTACATGATGCCAGTTACCATTGCGTTCTTCGGTGCCAACAGTATGGACTGTCAAGAAGTGAGGTTCTGGTGAAAAACTAACCTGTGGAGGTAAATAAAACACATTGAAACTTACAAGATGGCCATACCTACTACTTCAGTAAAGAAAAAACAGTAAAAAATTCACAAAGAGAAGTGGTAAAATCCACTAAAAACAGACTGTCGACATTCTATTGGTCACGTCTTGAGAAAAGGTAAAGGTATAGTCACTGATGGTTTGTGGTATAGAGAGATGTACATAGAAAACATGTATAACACATAGGTTTTCGGTATTGGTCATGTTTACCAAAATACACATGTGAACTATGATCATTACTACCCATACACACCTTATTCGTTGAAAAGGAACACCTTCGGACACCATCAGTAGGATATTTTTCGTTCCACGTCACATTAATTTTCTTGAGAGACTCTGGGGCATGACTACTAGCCAAAAGGTCAATATCTTCATCTGAAGACGAATCATCACCCCAAGCAAAGGTTGTCTCTAATATATCTAAAGCTGGCTGGGTGCCACGAGTAGGTTTCTTCTTCTCATCTTCTCATCATGTTCCTCCTGTACCTTGCGGTGTCGAGGTGAAGTATAAACTTCGTGAGAGTGCCCGGTTATGGGCTTCGTATATCGACATTCCCATGGATTCTGTTATTCCCTCCGTCCAGCGTTTACGTGGTCGGCCTCTTCCTCTGTTTCCATCTGGTCTGTACGTCATTGCCTGTTGTGGCATGCTGTTGACTGGTAGCCTACTTGCATGGCCAAACCATTTGACTTGCTGCTTTCTAATAAATCTAGAGCAGCTTTAACCCCCACTTTAGTCCTGATTTCTTCATTTCTGATCTTATCTCTTCTTGATACGTTGAGTATTCTTCTCAGGAACCTCATTTCTGTTGTTGTGATTTTTCTTTTCTCTTTTTCTGTCATTGTCCAGGTTTGGCATTGGTAGCACAGAGTTGGTAGGAAGATTGTGTTGTAAAGTGCTTTCTTAGTAGTTATTGATACATGTTTGTTCTTTAGTATTGGTGCCATTTGTCCAATGAGTTGATTTGCCTTATTGCACCTATTTTCGATCTCGTCTTCTGATCTGCCATTTGATGATATTATACTTCCTAGGTACTTGAAGCTCTTTACTTGTTTCAAGGGATGTTCGTTTAGGTGAATTGTTGCTGTTTGTTCTTCTTTAGTTATAGTCATTACCTCTGTTTTGCTTGTGCTAATTTTCATGTTATGTTCCCTACACATTTCGTTTAGACTATTCATGTGGTCTTGTAATTCAGCTTCTGATTTTGCTATTAGTGCTTGGTCGTCCGCAAACAGGAGTTCTCTAATGGTTAGATTTGCAGATGGTTCTTCTTCTGTGTTCTCGTCATGCGGTATTCTTGCTGTCTCTGCTTGGCTGGTTTCTTTACATATGTTGTCTATATATGTTATGAACAAGAGAGGGGACAGGACACAACCTTGTCGTACTCCAGATCTTATGGTGAAGGGTTCTGAGTGTCCTCCAGTTGCTCTCACTATGCATTCACTGTTGTCGTATAAACTTCTACATAGGTTTGTTAGGTGTGTACTCACTCCATATTGTTTAAGGATTTCCCACAGCTTGTTTCTATCTACCCTATCAAATGCCTTTTCTTGGTCAACAAAGGCTAAGTAGAGTGTTTCATTGAATTCAATTGATTTTTCTATAAGTTGTCTAAGAGCAAAAATGGCGTCTGTGCATCCTTTGTTTTTCCTAAATCCAAGCTGCGTTTCGCTTAGCTGGGGTTCTAAAGTAGTTCGTAATCTTTTTTCAAGAATTTTGCAAAATATTTTCCCAGTATGACTCAACAGTGAAATGCCTCTGTATTGTGTGCAATCTCTTTTGCTGCCTTTGTTTTTCCAAATTGGGATAATTATGGCGTTTCCCCAGTCTCGTGGTGTCTGTTGTTCTACCCAAACATGGTTGAATAGTCTATGTAGCCAAGCTGTTCCTACTTCCCTTGCTGCTTTAATTAGTTCATTTGGTATTTCATCCTGTCCTGGTGATTTGTTCAATGGGGCTAATCTGATGGCTTCTATAATTTCTTCTTTTAGTATGTCTGGTTCTAGTTCCTCGGTGACATCTGTGTAGGTCTCTTGAATTCCTGTGACATCTGATGGGATGTTGAGAAGTTGTTCGAAATACTGCTTCCATCTTATTAGGATGTGTTTTTGTTCACTTATTGGTTCTCCATTTTCGCTGTTAATTATTTCAGTTGGGTCAAAGGGTACTCCTCTGGTTCGCATTGCACTTATCTTTTTGTAGAAGTTTCAGAGTAGGTTTCTGGCAGAACAAAATGTCTAATGATAAAGCTGGTGTGAAGAAGCCAGAATCATCCTCCTTCAAAACACTGTCATCTTCACAACAATCTTCATCTTCTGACCACGATGTCCGTCTATCAATTAAAGCTGTCATTGTACCTGGTGAATGGAAGGTGAAAAAAGTTTTACACAAGTAGGATAAAACGTTAGGATTACAATGTTTGAAGTTCTTGGTGATGTGACCACTTTGTATTAGAAAGCAACCAAGACTGTGGAGAGATGAGTGCTGTATAAGGGTTTCTGTACCAGATACGGTGAAGGTCTTTGGTAAATTAAAACAAGGAAAGGGGTGACATTGATAGCGTCTTTTCAGATAAGACACAATTGACTACAGAAGTTACATTTCTTTCTTAGTTTTGTGGACTTACTTTTTCCATAGCTATTTCTGTACTTGACCTTTTCCCCTTTTGGTGACTTATTTATAAGTTTAGTTGAAATATTTCTGTCTTTGGACGATGTTTTTCATATTTGATTATTTTTATAATGTTTGAATTTTGATCAACCTTTTAGTTGTAATATTTATAAGCTTGGTCGAGACATTTCTCTCTTTAGGTCTTTTCGCCTTTGGTTATTTTTTCCTAGATTTTATACATTTGACTGTTCTGTATTTGCCATAACTTCTTCTAAGACATTGTTCATGTCTGGTAATGTAAGCTCTGAGCCGACAAGACAACGTCATGAAAACAAAACCAATAAAGAAAATCAACAAAAAAACTTGGTTTCAATATATCAAAGAATGTATTATTCATCAAAACAGTTTAATGATATAAGAAAAAATCAATGACATAGATGCTTAGTGAAAAACACTTTAGTGATATAAGAAAAAATCAATGACATACATGATTAGTGAAAAACAGTTTAATGATATAAGAAAAAAATCAATGACATACATGATTAGTGAAAAACAGTTTAGAGATATAAGAAACAATCAATGACATAGATGATTAGTGAAACACCAAAAAGTTCTGGATTAGTGATCTTCATTTTTGAGTATATAGTTGACTATCAAAAACACTGTTGTTGTCGAAGTCATCACACATACCTTATTTGTTTCGGATCCAGAATAAAGACATGTATGAGATATCATACAAGATATCTGAATACTTCTTTTTATCATACCAAAACCACCCGGTAGCGGTGGTCGATACTTTTTTCTAATACTACCATTTGATTGGGTAGCATAAGCGATAGGTCCTTGCAGTACGCCTTAAGGGCTGCCAAACTGTCTCTATCATTTGGTTGGATATCCTCTGCTACTATGAGTGGACTTGTTGCCAGGGTGTCTAAGGGTGTCGTTCGTTCTCGTGATGTCTGGTGATGTAAGTACCGTTGTAGGTTCGAATTGTATAGATTGTCACGTAACTGACAGGGATAATCATTGTGAATGTTCCTATTATGACGGGTAAGGTTATCATTGAAGATACAGTGGTGGCAGTCTGGTACTTGCGTTAGACTACGATGATGGTGTAAATAGACAGGTGGTGCTGTCGTCTCTGGTATTGGAGTGTTTGGTGTATTCATACGTGGCTGATGACGTATTCGTTTGTGTTTTTGTAGGCCATCGTTCGTATTATACACCTTATCACATAACTGACAAGGATATACTTGGTCTTTCCCCTCGTGAATGGTCCGAATGTGACGATTAAGGGTATACTTATCACAATAGGCTTTGTCGCACACTGAACACGTGAAAGTAGATCTGGTGGTCATATTGATAAACTGTTTTTTTCTTCTTTCTTACAACCACGAAAAAATGTTCTGGTGTATACAATGTTTCACTGTTTTATCAGAGGCCGACGACACGAATAAGGCTCACACCAAGTTTCACTGCTGTACCCAAGTCACTACGTGAAAAATAGGTGGTTACTACACGAACAATGCTCACACCAACCTGTTTCACCGATGTAGCCAAGTCAGTACGTGAACAATATCTGCTTACTACACTGCTCACACCAGCCTGAAGCACCTCTGTAGATAGACAAGTCAGCCCGTGAACTGGTACTGAGCTCACAAGAGACGCCTTCTATTTTATACACTGGTTCTGCACACGACCTAGCTGACGTGGCAGTTAGACAAGCTATTCTCACGCCTGCTTCCCACAAACCGATGACTCATACTTAATGACTTTTACACATGGCGTTGATGACGTAGTCTCGGATATCCGCGTTTCTTTACCAAAGGGGGTATGTGATATTCTTGTAGGTCTGTATGTACAAGTGTATCTGTAGTGGTTGTGATACCAGTAGTACTGGTTTGTGTGGCCCTCTTTGTTTTTTGTGTACTTATGTGTCTGTATGTACAAGTGTATCAAATGTGTATGGGTGTCTGTATGTGTTTTGTGTCTGTCTTTGTTGTTGTACTCGTGTCTGTACGTAGTTGTATATAGTTGTGATGACAGTAGTAATGCTAGGCGATGGGTGTGTCTGTACTTGAGTATAGTTGTGATGACAGTAGTAATGATATGGGTGTGTGTGTGTACTTGGCTGTCTTTGTATTTGTGTGTATCAAGTGTGTACATGTGTGTACTTGGGTGTCTTTGTGGTTGTAGGTGTGTATTTGTGTAATTGATTATGGGTATGTACTTGTGTATAGTTGTGATGTTGTAGGTCTGTATGTACAAGTGTGACCGTCTTTGTGTATTTGTTTATGGCTGTGTGTGGTCGACTTTGTGCTTGTAGGTCTGTATGTACAAGTGTGACCGTATTTGTGTATTTGTTTATGGCTGTGTGTGGTTGACTTTGTGCTTGTAGGTCTGTATGTATAAGTGTATCAAGTGTATATGGGTGTGTCTGTGTATAGTTGTGATGACAGTAGTAATAGTATGGATTGTCTGTACTTCTGTGTCTGTATGTACAAGTGTGTCTGTGTCTTTGTGTGTTTTTGTTTGTAGGTGTGTATTTGTATAATTGATTATGGGTGTGTACTTGTGTATAGTTGTGATGACAGTAGTAATAGTATGGATTGTCTGTACTTCTGTATCTGTATGTGTGTACGTGTGTGTGTGTGTTTCGTTGTCTTTGTATTTGTGTGTATCAAGTATGTACTTGGTTGTCTTTGTGCTTGTCGCTAATATTGGTAGTAGTATTATCACTACTATTGATTCTTCTTCACTCTACCCACCACCATTGCACTATACGTACTTTCCCCTACAATTTCCTTACTTGACTACTTGACCACTACTTGACCACTGCTTGACCACGTCATCGATCACTTTAATCACTACCATAATCTTAGGCACATCGTCCTCTACAATTTAAGTGGTCACTCGACCCCTTGACCACTACTTGACCACTGCCTGACCACTACTTGACCACTAATTTACCACCCTTTAAGCATCACCATGTCGCTACAATCACTTTCCCCCTAAAATTTCCTCACTTGACCACTTGACCACTGCTTGACCACTACTTGACCACTAATTTACCACCCTTTAATCATCACCATCTCATTACAATCACTTTTCCCTAAAATTTCCCTAAAATTTTCCTCACTTAACCACCGCTTGACCACTGCTTGACCACTACTTGACCACTAATTTACCACTAATTTAAACATTACCATGTCACTACGACCATTTCCCCCTAAAATTTTCCTTACTTGACCACTTGACCACTCCTTGACCACTAATTTACCACTCTTTAATCATCACCATCTCATTACAATCACTTTTCCCTAAAATTTCCCTAAAATTTTCCTCACTTGACCACTGCTTGACCACTGCTTGACCACTAATTTACCACTAATTTAAACATTACCATGTCACTACGACCAATTTCCCCTAAAATTTTCCTTACTTGACCACTTGACCACTGCTTGGCCACTGATTGACCACTAATTTACCACTCTTTAATCACCACCATATCATTACAATCACTTTTCCCTAAAGTTTCCTTACTTGACTACTTGACCCTTACTTGACCACTCCTTGACCACTACTTGACCACTAATTTACCACTCTTTAATCATCACCATCTCATTACAATCACTTTTCCCTAAAATTTTCCTAAAATTTTCCTCACTTGACCGCTTGACCACTGCTTGACCACTACTTGACCACTAATTTACCACTAATTTAATCATCACCATGTCACTACGACCAATTTTCCTTAAAATTTTCCTTACTTGACCACTTGACCACTCC
Source organism: Cepaea hortensis (assembly GCA_963921405.1). Lineage (NCBI taxonomy): Eukaryota > Metazoa > Mollusca > Gastropoda > Stylommatophora > Helicidae > Cepaea > Cepaea hortensis. Next base: position 54,683,373 of record OY992896.1, read on the forward strand.
TTGACCACTACTTGACCACTAATTTACCACTCTTTAATCATCACCATCTCATTACAATCACTTTTCCCTAAAGTTTCCTTACTTGACTACTTGACCCTTACTTGACCACACCACTGGTTGACCAGTGTGTAACTGAGAACACCTCTTATTATATTTATGACCACCCCTGTATCACTCCTACTTGATCACTAATACCCCTTACCACCATACCCATTATAACTTTATAAGATATCCTTTGTAATCGGTGAATATACCACCCTTCACTACTATCACACTGTTCAGATGATAGTAACCACCTCTTACTTCGAGTACAACCACGACCCATCACACCCTTGTCTATCACTACGCATACTAATGTAACCAAAATAACTTTCCCCTCTTCCAGAACCAACTAAACATTTAATTACTTTTTACACCCCACCAGGCAGCGTCAAAAAACCCGTTCCCACGAAAAAATTCCCAGCAGGCACGCCGAAAATAATTCCCACCAGGCACGCCGAAAAAAAATTTCACCCGCCCAAATTTCCTTCAGCCTCCAGGCTGGAGCCATATTTCCTTCATAAACACTACTAGGGAGGCTAAAAGTGGGGTCTGGAGTCCCTTGCCTACTACTTGTATGTATATATGCATGTATTTGTGTATTTGTGTATGCTCGTAGCTGTCTGTATATGTGCGGAACACATGTGTATATGTCCACCCTCGCTCCTCTCTCTCTCTCTCTCTCTCTCTCTCTCTCTCTCTCTCTCTCTCTCTCTCTCTCTCTCTCTCTCTCTCTTTTCCCCCCTCCCCCTCTCTCTTCCCCCCTCCCCCTCTCTCTCTTCCCCCCTCCATCTCTCTCTCTCTTTCTCCCCCTCCCTCTCTCTCTTTCTCCCCCTCCCCGTCTCTCTCTCTTTCTCCCCCTCCCCCCTCTCTCTCACGTTCTGATTATTCTTAAATAATAGACCATTATTATTTACACCTAGAAATCAGCGTGGCCGCAGTGCTTTATACTCTTGCCCTCAAACTCCCGCTGCGCTGACGACAGGGTGTTTGGTTTCATCCACACACAGCCCTTTGAATAAAGGTGCACTTTTAATGACTGGAAAGTGTTTGAAAATATTGCCGTTCGAAATTTTGTATTTACCTTTTATGTGCAAGAACTAAACTACTGAGCGTAATCTTGCCAAGAGATCAACAGACAGCTGAAAGATGCTGCTGTTGACAGCTAAGTCCTGTAAAAGGATACGCAAAACAATATGTGCAAGAACTCCACAGAGGGCGAATACAAAACTTGGAACGGAAATATGTTCGAAAACTGCACAGTCATTACAAAAACACCCTTTACTTGATTATCGTTTTCTCATGTAGAAAGCAATGACAAGTTACTGAACGTAAAATTACCTACAAAAGCAGCCCACAGCTGGCATTGGCGTTGAGCACAATATTCTGCAAAAGATATGCAACGTAAAATACAAATGTCCATCTTCACTCCAGTGTAGAAGAGGAAAACCCGAGGACACGAACGATTGCGCTATTACTACAGAGAGACAATTCTCGCTCTAATAGTTACCTGACTAAGGGGAGTTAACCAAAGGAAATAAGAAAATACCACATTAACTGTTGACTTTACCAAACTGAAACAGCGGAAACATATTTATGTGGTTATTTATATTCTAAAGTACATCTGCCTAAACATACTTATGTGGTTATTTATATTCTAAAGTACATCTGCCTTTAATTTCACAGATGTGGATTGTGCGTACTCATTTACATTTACATGCGTGTTCAGCATAAAACGTTCATAAAGAAATGAGATGTTTGTGATTTGCTTATCAATTTTTACGCTCAGTAGTTTGCCATTGCTTTCTGAACGCCCTACGTTCATATCATCAGAAATCAATGCAGTCTGCTTTCAAATCGTCTGCTATTGACTTCGAATCCTCGAATGAGTATCTCGGGGAATTGTGTAAAGAGTTCACTGATACTAAACCACAGCATTTGCAGTAATGAACCTAATCTAGTTTAGCTTCATCCAACTCTTCATGTAATGAACCTAATCTAGTTTAGCTTCATCCAACACTTCATCTTCTTTCGGCTTGGGTCACTAATTGAGACACACGCCTTTCTATCCTTAGCTATCAGCTCCTCAAATGTCTTACACATTTATTTGGCAATGTTGTTTTTTTGTGTGAATGTAACATGCATAATATATAATTAATGTACGAAATATGAGCGGTTGGAAGAGCCGAATGTAAGACGGACCTGCGCGCCCAATTTGTGACCCTTTGAAAATAAAGTTCGTTCGTTCGTTTTTCCTTTCCTACATTTTTCATTTCGATCTCTTCTTCTTTTCTGTGGTTTTAGGTCTAAATTTATCTCTTTTGCACTGTGGATTCCAGCCAAATGCCTTTCTAGTTGAAATCATTATTTAACTAACGTGGAAGTCCGAGTAAGAGTGACCAGGAAAACGAAGACAATTTGCACAGAAACATTGAAGGAAAATTCCTTCTGTAGATCAGGCATGGCAAGCTGAGTGCGAGGTGGACACATTATCAATTATCAATGTCAGTGAAGCCGTATCATTTTTATTCAAATACACATGGAACTACAAGTACATTGCCACATTTATTCAGAAGAATACAATAAACAGCACAGTATAGCAAGCACAATGCACTGTATACATAATATATTAAAACATAACATTGTGCTAACGGCTTCGGGCGGAGGAGCGCAATTGGGAGGATACAAGCTTTATCCTAGTGCGAGGAAATGCAATATAAAGACTAAATATCATGGCAGGGCAGACCAGGCCCTAAGCCTTAGTTGGCAACTGGTCTAGGATTGAAGGTTCGACAGGCTGACAGTTAGAGCATTGCTTTGCTGATCCGGCAGCTTCTGCAGCTTGTCTTGTTCCAGACATATTGGTTTACCTGTCCTCTAGTACACGAGACAGGCCGAGAGAGGGATCATGCTACATGGGAAACACATGGTCTCTAAATTCAGCCCAGGCGTTGTGTTATGGAGAGGTATAACTCCATTTTACAAACTATGGTCTGTCGAGACGGCAAGGTGCCAGTCAGTCAGTCATTAAAACATAATTTAATGATACAGGCCAAGACGGAAAAACATCGTTGTTTTCCAATCAACAGGTCTAGAGTGTTCTAAATAATGCTGTGTTATATTTATTATTCTTTGCACCGATGCCCGGTAAACATTAGAAGCAAAGTTTTGCATTATGACAGACTACTGTGTACTATCTCCTTACCCATAAAAGACGAGCATCGAAGCATTAGTAAATTGGACTTGTTGCGGGCCGCAACTAAATCCAAAAGCACCGCATACGGCCCACGGGCCGCATTTTTAACATACCCACACACGGGTGATTTATATTAAAAATTAAAAACAAACATGATCTGTTCTACGTCTGTCCGCTACATCCGGCTTTCAGAGGTTAGACAGCCCAGTGTGTTTTCCTGCCTGGTTGGCTGATCTACACCGGCGCCAAATTTTCTTGCCTCATGGGTATTACTCAAGACAGTCTTTCAAAATGTTCTCTAGCCTGATGTTCTGGCTCTGTTGCTGTTATGTGTAAATTATCTATCTCCTCTGGAGTCCATCTACGTTGTGTTCTTCCTCGTCTCCGCTTCCCAGTTACACCTCCACCTATAATTGTCTTTTCCAGACATTCCTTTCTTTTTATATGCTGACAGCTTAACATTGTTTTAAAGTCGTAATAAACAAACTTCTTGAATTCACAGCAATGTATTCCTTTAGTAAGATTAAACACAGAAGCAACAAAAAATAAGTTGCACGATTTATTGCCTGGCACATTTCGCTACACCTCGTCAGGTGTATACTGCAGAGTTATATATCACATGAGGTGAATACATGAATTATACTTTAGCTGAAACACGTAAAACACACAGTCGCAGATATTGGTCAAATGTGGAGCATTTGTTAACAGAAAGAGTATGTGTTAAATTTGGAATTACCGTGTGGATAACACGTAGAAGAAATATTACCAACTTATGCCTGATCTACATTACCAACCTAGTCCTAATCTACACCCCAACCTAGGCTTAATCTACATTACCAACCTAGTCCTAATCTACATTACCAGCCTATTCATAATCTACATTACCAACCTAGTCCTAATCTACACCCCAACCTAGGCCTAATCTACAATACCAACCTAGTCCTAATCTACATTACCAGCCTATTCATAATCTACATTACCAACCTAGTCCTAATCTACACCCCAACCTAGGCCTAATCTACATTACCAACCTTGACCTAATCTACACCCCAACCTAGGCCTGATCTACATTACCAACCTAGTCCTAATCTACACCCCAAAGAGGCCTGATCTACATTACTAACCTTGACCTAATCTACACCGCAACCTAGGCCTGATCTACATTACCAACCTAATCCTAATCTACACCCCAACCTAGGCCTAATCTACATTACCAACCTTCACCTAATCTACATTACCTAATCTACATTACCAACCTTCACCTAATCTACATTACCTAATCTACATTACCAACCTTCACCTAATCTACATTACCTAATCTACATTACCAGCCTATTCATAATCTACATTACCAACCTAGTCCTAATCTACACCCCAACCTAGGCCTAATCTACATTACCAACCTTCACCTAATCTACATTACCTAATCTACATTACCAGCCTATTCATAATCTACATTACCAACCTAGTCCTAATCTACACCCCAACCTAGGCCTAATCTACATTACCAACCTTCACCTAATCTACATTACCTAATCTACATTACCAACCTTCACCTAATCTACATTACCAGCCTATTCATAATCTACATTACCAACCTAGGCTTAATCTACATTATCAATCTAGGCGACATCTACATTACCAGCCTAAGCTTAAACTACATTAACAACCTATTCATAATCTACATTATCAACCCAGGTCTGATCTATATAACCAACCTAGACATAATGTACATTACAAACTATTCATAATCTATATTACCAATCTATTCATAATCTACATTACCAATCTATTAATAATCTACATTACAAACCTATTTATAATCTACATGATCAAACTAGGGATAATCTACATTACCAACTATTCATAATCTACATTATCAACCTATTCATAATCTACATTATCAACCTATTCATAATCTACATTATCAACCTATTTCTTAATCTACATTATCAACCTATTCATAATCTACATTACCAACTATTCATAATCTACATTACCAACCTATTCATAATCTACATTACCAGCCTATTCATAATCTACATTATCAACCTATTTATAATCTACATTATAAACCTATTCATAATCTACATTACCAGCCTATTTATAACCTACATTACCAAACTAGGGGATGAACCCGCTACCTCGGCATCAGCACACCGGATATTTAAGAACGAGCGCTATTATCCGTTCATTCATATTGTTTTCCGTCTTCTCATAATGATTCTGAACAATACCTTAGTCACCGAACTCCGTCATTCGGTTGACGAGTGTAGTTTTCTCGGAGACTACTGGGGGTCGTAGCTGGAGCTACGGAGTTCGTAGTCTGTGCGATGCTTTTGGTAGGCTGCTCTGTGGAAAGACCCCGAGTCATATGGGAAGAAACCAGATGCAATGAAGTCAACCTCGCATTTAAACCCCCTTTCTTTTGTTTCTTAGTAAACAACACTCATGAAACAAACTCTGAGGCCATTTTAACATTCGGTGATTCTATATTTATGTGGTTAAGTTAGTTGCATCCCCTTTACAGGAGGTTGCAATCAACTCCAGAATATATTGGCTGTGATTTACTGGACAAGGTTAGTTGAGTAGTTTGCCAGTACTTTCTGAACGGCCTACGCCTCATATGAAATCAACGCAAAGCTGCCGGCTTCTAAATTTCTTGCAGCTTATTTCGCACTCTCGACGCAACAAATTGTTGTACATGGTGTATTCTTAATGACTGGTTTAAAAAAAAAAATATTGACGTTCCAAGTTTTGCTTTTACCTTTAATGTTGCATGAGTTCACAGATGGTAAATACAAAACTTGGAATGGCAATATTTTCAAACACCCCACAGTCATTAAAATACACCCTATATGTCCGTAGCAGGATGCTACTATCAACCCTAACCCTATGATCACTTTCTAGGTAATTTTACGTTCAGTAGTTTGCCATTTCTTTCTGAACGAGAAGTCAACGGTGACGCCCAAATGACTTGTTTAGGGATGGATCTTAATACTTCAGGATCAGCGCACGGAGAGTTTAAGCGCAAACACAATAAGCCCCATATAGAGAACTCTCGACACACTATGACGGGGACAGTTGAAACTGCGCGTCTCACTACCCGCTAAGCTATATCGCCGGTTGATTTGGTACAGTATTTGGTACAGTATTTGGTACAACATTTAGCATAGTATTTGGTACAGTAGTAGTTTACAATGCGGGAAACAATTTTAGGGCGTTTGATAGGGCCGGCGCATCATAAATCCTTATATTTTTGTTATCCTGCCACCTGCTTGACGTTACAAAAATGGACTCAATTGACCTTCAAAGCTTCCTACATTCTGGTAATTCCGGGCGAGCCGGCCGGCGAAGTGTGCGGTTATCGGTGTGCGATGATCGATGATCGAAGTGTGTGTGTGTGTGTGTGTGTGTGTGTGTGTGTGTGTGTGTATACACAGGGTAGGCCGACGTGAGGGATCGGGACGCAGGGGAGAGTGCCCCTGGCCCTACTATTAGACTTTTCCCCAGAGGGAGGCCATCAAACCCACAAATACTGTGAGTATATGAAGTTTGATGATCAGTGAGACCCCTGGCCAGACCAAGTGCAGTAAACGGAATAGTACACTTTGATCTTAGCCAAAAGGACCATATAAATGATATATCAATGCGTAAATCGGGCATATTCAACTTTAGGAAAAAGACTGAAGCGAGATTATGGCTATTAAGTCTATATATGTTTAGATTAACACACACACACACACACACACACACACACACGCACGCACGCACGCACGCACGCACGCACGCACGCACACACACACACACACACACACGTCTTTCTACTGGACTTACCATTAAACACTTGCCTCATTAGAATACAATCAATTGAAACAACACAATGGTTCCAAATGTTGCTGTATGTGTTGGGGTGAGCGCCCAACATTGCTTAAATACACCGATGGCTCGTGAATACATAACCTATGCAGCAAAAGTCCAACTCCTGGCCTTCACGTGGCGGAACTGTTTAAACTAACAGGAGAAGGGGCGACGGCGAGTATCTGGCGCCGAAAAATAACCAGTGTGCTCTAGATGTGTATACACACACATGCATGTGCAGACACGTGTGTGCGTGTGTACACATCTAAACTCGAGTGAGACCACAGTCTGCTCTAGCAAAGGAAAGGTGCTGAAGACGGAGGCAACCAGCCAGGAGGCGCACCACAGAAATCAGGATGCTTTGGACCCCCAGGCAGGTGCAGTGCCGGGCCCTATGTCTCGAAAGGGTCCAACCCCAACTACTGGAGGTCCTTCTAAGATGTCCAGTGGAGCCAGGGGACATAAGAATAGAACAGCTGGCCATGCTAAACAAAGACTTAACATAATGCACTGGAATGCGGAGGGAGTCAACAACAAAAAAGTAGAATTAGAAAACATCCTGGACCAAGAAAAAGTAAGTATATGTTGCTTGCAAGAAACTCACCTCAACGAAAATATAGCCTTCAAAATCAGAGGCTACCAGTGTTACCGATCTGACCGAAAGGACAGGCGAAAAGGTGGGATACTTACCCTTGTAAAAAATAACATCACTGCTTCCCAAATCGAAGTCTATATGGAAGGGGCTGAGTATCAGACACTTAAACTTAAAACAGGCTATACAGACCTACATCTGATCAATTACTACTGTCCAAGTGACCGCCCACAGGCACTGGACACACTACCATTAATAGAAAAAATGATTGTGTGTGGCGATTTCAACAGCCACTCGCAGAGTTGGGGCTATGATCACATGGACCAGAGAGGAGAGAGACTGGAGGACTGGCAGGATGAGAATAGATTCATCTTGGTTAACAAGCCGTCCGACCCACATATTTTCTACTCGAGATCATGGCACTCTACAACTACACCTGACCTGGCTTTTCATTCACCAGACCTGGAGTGGGACATTACACGAATTGTTGGGAAACAACATGGTGGCAGCGACCATCGACCAGTCTTTCTAACTGTAGAAAATGAGCTTGTAAGTGAAAGCAGCACCCTCTCGAGGTGGAACTACAAGAAAGCAGACTGGGCAATGTACAAGAATCACACCAGCATACTAGTTAGAAACCTATGAATAAAATTAGGTGGAACTGCGGTAAAGCTGTGAAAGTGTAAACAATATAAAATGACACAAAGTGGTGCAGCTTTACATAACAGAGTTACGACACATACAGAACGTTGCGGCGGTTAGCCTTCATCAGCAAACAAACACATTCACAAACACAACATACAGTCAAGGAGAACTCCTGTGACTACATTAGAAGGTGATGACAGGACGAGAGGAACAAATGCATGGAAAAATAGAAGCAATGAAGAGAAAATGAGAATTGAGAAAAATGTTAATTGAAAAGAATGTTAGTTGAAGAAAATGTTTAATAGAAAAACTATTAATAGAGAAAAACACTGCATACTCACCTCACGTACGGATCTGAAATGACTACGAAACTCTCGGGTGTAGTTGTATACGGTGCTAGATGTTTTATACGCCTCCTACCCCGCCCACTTATTTCTATGTGCTCACTGAACCGTAACATTTTTCTCAATTCTCATTTTCTCTTCATTGCTTCTATTTTTCCATGCATTTTTTCCTCTCGTCCTGTCACCACCTTCTAATGTAGTCATAGGAGTTCTCCTTGACTGTATGTTGTGTTTGTGAATGTGTTTGTTTGCTGATGAAGGCTAACCGCCGCAACGTTCTGTATGTGTCGTAACTCTGTTATGTAAAGCTGCACCACTTTGTGTCATTTTATATTGTTTAGTTAGAAACCTGAACACTGAGAAAAACATAAATAAAGTAGTTTAAGAGTTTGGGAAATGCATACTACAGGCAGCGCGAGAAACAGTACCAAGAGGAGCCCGTAAACAATATAAACCCTACTGGAGTAATGAACTGGAACAGTTGCATAATGATGTGGAAGTATGTAGAAAGCAAGCTGAGGTCACACCCAGCCAAGAGCACCACAATAAATTCCAGCATGCAAAAGCCAAATTTCAAAGGGCCAAGCTGCAGGCTGGACGGAAAAGCTGGCAGGAAAAAAACAGAGTCTCTGAACTTTAAAAGAGACACAAGGAAATTGTGGAAGCTAATAAAACAACTTAACGATGAGGACACAGGGAGAAACTCAAAAATTGCACTACATAAAGATGGAAACATCTAAACAAGAAAGCAAGCAGCTGACCATTTTGCGGACTCATTCGCACAAGATAACAATATCAAAATTAGTCCCGAGAAACAACAAGAGATTCGAGAGAAACGGCAACATAAGGACAGAAGGAAATAGTACATGAGGTTCTGGAGGCACCCATCACAATCAGCGAACTGGAGCTAGCCATATCAAAACTGAAAATGAGAAAGTCACCAGGAGCTGATGGTATCTCCAATGAAATGATCAGGAACCTAGGAACAGAGGCCAAAGCAAAGCTGTTGCAGATCTTCAATAACAGTTGGACCTTAGGCAGTGTTCCACAAGCCTGGAGAGAAGCAATCATGATACCCCTCCTAAAATCAGGGAAAGATAGTTCAATTGCCTCTAGCTACAGACCAATTAGCCTCACCAGCTGTCTCTGCAAAACACTGGAGCGCATCATCAATCACAGACTGCAGTGGTACATTGAAAGTAAAAACATCCTTGTGCCTCAGCAGGCTGGCTTTATGCATTGCTACTCTACGGAAGATCAAACAACCTACCTCTCTCAAGAAATTGAGGATGCATTCCAAGAGAAGAAGCTGATGCTTGTGGCATGGATAGATTTGAAGAAAGCGTTTGGCAAAGTCTGGAAAGAAGGTCTGATGAATAAACTGAGAAACTGCAAAGTCAATGGAAGAATGTACAAATGGGTGAAAGCATACTTGCACAACAGAAGAGCCCGACTACAGATAGACGGACTCATGAGCAAGAAAGTACTACTGCGTCATGGTGTTCCCCAGGGCGGAGTCTTGTCCCCCACACTTTTTCTAATCTTCATCAATGATCTCGTTGCTAATCTACCGCATGGAATTAAAGCGGCAATGTACGCCGATGACCTGGTTCTATGGAGCACAAATGAACATGCATCAGTGGCCACCAGATTACTACAAAGAGCTGTAGACATATTTGATGCAATGGGCAAATAGATGGTGTGTCAGCATAAACACTGACAAGTGCAGCACCACCCTATTTACCCTCTCTCCAAAACAAAAGGCAGGGACCATCCAGATAAATGGAACACCCCTAAGAGAAGATAAAGAACCAACATACCTTGGAGTAACATTTGATGGCAGGCTGACATGGAGAAAGCACATCAACAAAGCAGTAGCAAAAGCCAGAAGGAAAATAGCCATCCAGAGAAAGCTAAGTGGAACCACATGGGGAGCCAGTGGGAAAATACTTAGCAAAGTTTATCAACAGAGCATACGACCACACCTGGAATACGGGTCAACTGCGTGGTGTTCGGCATCAAAAACCACACTACAAGAGCTGGTCAAAGTGCAAAATCAAGCACTTAGAGTCACCACAGGAGGGATGAGATCAACCCCTATAGTGGAAATGGAGAAGATGGGGAGGACACAAGCACAGAGTGAGCGCAGAGATACGAAAACGCTAATACACGCAGAAATGTTCCTAAGCTTGCCAGGCCACCCTATGAAGAACAGATTTTAAAACCTAGCTATGGGGTGGTTGAAAAGAAGTAGTTTTATCCACCAGGCCAAACGACTCTGCAGAGAAACCACCGATCTGCCCACAGTTGGTATCCCCCTAACAACTATTCCAGAGCGAACTCCATGGAAAGATGAGCATAGTCTATCATTACAAATCCATACAAAAGTGAGAGTAATATTTGACAAGGAAGAACAGAACACCGTGCAGCGCAGAACAGCCACTCTCAGCTTCCTTGATGAAGAATACCCACAGGACCTCTGGATCCGAGTCTGCACAGATGGGTCAGCACAAAATGCTGTTCGAAATGGAGGAGCGGGAGTGTACATAGAATATCCAAATAATACCAGGGACACAGCTAGAGTACCGACAGGAAAGTACTGCCATAACTACGATGCTGAAATTGAGGCAAGCAAGATAGCAACAGAGAAATTACTAAATACCAGCAATGGTACACAACCTGTGGTGCTATTGACAGATGCAAAATCAGTACTCGAGGCGCTCCTGTCTGGGAAATTGTCAGTACTAAGGACACTACTTTCTGAACTTAGCAGTCAGCATAAGGTCACCATACAGTGGATACCATCCCACTGTGGAGTACCCGAAAACGACAGAGCTGATCAATTGGCTAAGGTAGGAGCCAAAGAAGAACAGCCTGATGTGCCCGTTACATACCACCAAAAGAAAAGAATGATCAAATCAGTCAGAAAGCCAACAAAACCTGCTCAAGAAGACCACCACGTTATGGATAGACCAGAACAAGTCATTATTCTGCGCCTCAGAACAGGGCACAATAGATTACGCAACCACATGTATACAAAATTCAAGATTGGCGAAGCAGCCATGTGCACATGTGGATTGGCGTCGCAGACAGCAGAGCACATACTCCAAGACTGCTCAAAATATAACATGTCTAGGCAAGCCTTCTGGCCTGGAGAGACGACAGTGGAAGATAAACTCTATGGACCGCTGTGTGAACTGAAAAAGACAGTTCAATTCATACAAGAGACAGCATTGCAGTTATAGACATATTTCAAGCGAACGAAAGAAGAAGAAGAAGAAACAACACAATTAGTAAATTCTGTGTAAGAAATGATAAAATTTAAAATCATTATAATAACGCTAGTTATTTCCCTTGCCCCAAATAAGTGGTCTCTCCTTGCTAGCCCGCCTTTACCTGCACGTCTCGCCTAATCGAGCCGAAAGGTCATACAGCGCAGCCGCGATAATTAAACTGCTTGACCTCTCTCTCTATCGCACGTAGATATACTAGCCGCGTGCCACAGTGAGGGTGTGGATCTGGTAAATGGTTGCGGTCAAACAGAAAAAAAGCGACTTTGTAAAATTTTCCTGTTTTCTTCGTACTCGTTAATAACGCTACAGGCTTTAGAATTAACACCCAATAGTCAAATTTGAAATATAGCGGTTTTAAATGGTGCTGAATCGATTGAGAACATATCCGAATGTGTAAACACATATTCTAAGGCACTTTTCTTGGGTGCCAATTATGTAAACATGCGGAAAAGTTAGATAAAATATTTCAAAATTTGCAAAAAAGTTATATAACATTCAGAAAGTTAAAGTTAAAGTAGTAATGTTTTAAAACTTTAAAAATTTAAGATTAAAAAAAAATTTAAAAAAAAACTTAAAACATTTCAAAAAGTTCAAACTCATAAAACATTCAGAAAGGTAAAAGTAAAGAAGTAATAAGTTTAAAAATTTTAAAAATTTAAGATTAAAAAATTTCCATTACAAATTAAAAAGATGTCAAAATTTCAAAACGTCATAACGCATTCAGAAAGTTAAAGTTAGAGAAGTAAAGAGTTTAAAAACTTTAAAAATTTAAGATATTTGAAGTTTGACTGATCTGTTTATAAGTTTAGTTGAAATGTTTCTCTGTTTGACTGCTTTTTTGTCACCTTTGGTTAACAAAGTTTCCTACATTTCATACGTTTGGTGGAGATATTTGTAAGTTTGACCTATATTCTTTTCCATTTGGCTAACATATTTCTCATTTGACTGTTGAAGTGCACTTTTGTCTGGATGTGATATGTGGCAATAAGCAGCCTCTTTGTAAAACATATATTGGTCTTGGAAATGTGTTTCTGTGGAAAGATGCAAAGTCCCGTAAAGACAAACAGAGAGGAAGTGAACGTGTAAAATGCTTGCTTTGAGTCGTGCTAATGTCGCTGGTTAGGACAGCGAAAACGTGACATGCCATGTTACATGAGACACCTAAGATTGAGTCTGGATATTTTGTTGTATTCGTGTGTAATATTAAACATGTGATAGGTTGCGCTAGCCACTCGTCGCTGTGTGACCCTCTAGTTGTTAGGTAAAATGGATGTCTTCCTCGACTGACGTCGGTAATCACATCTCTCCTATCCGACAATGTGATGACTAGTTTACACGCGTTTAACCTACAAGCGAAACTGTCTTTTGGTGTATTCATATCGGGTTGTTCTTTGGTGTTACTCGGTGTACCACCCTAACCGATATAGAAAAGAGAGAGAGAAGGGAGACCATTTTAGCATTCGGATGCCATGTTGATGATGTAGTGGAATCACTCCCATACATGATGATCATCATGAGTTAGGTTCCCTGGCTCGACACCTGAAAAGATACCCTTATTCTGTAGTATCCCTCTTACCGCATGTCTCGGATGTACCATTACACATGTGACCGGATGCGACGCCTTCTTTGACCGGTTGAGTCATTATCCACGTGGTCTGGTTGTGACCTTATGCATGTGCATGTGACCACGTGGTCTGGTTGTAGCCATTACACATGCGACCGAAAGCAGCGCCATATTTGATCGGATGTGACAATTACCCACGTGTGATCGGATGCAGCGCCATCTTTGATCAGTTTTAACCAATGAGCACGTGGTCTGGTTGTAGCCATTTAACACGTGTGATCGTATGCAGCGCCATCTATGACCGGCTTTAGCCAGTGAGCACGTGGTCTGGTGGTAGTAATTACCACATATGACCGATTGCAGCGCCATCAGTGAATGGTTTTAGCCAGTGAGCACGTGTATCGGCTGTAATATCACATATGTGACCGGATTCGACGCCATATTTGATTGGTCTAGCCATTACCCTCGTGCCTCGGCTGTATCGTTGGGTGCTATTAACAGATTCAGAATCAGTGCTCGAGACTCTCCTGCCTGGGACATTGCCAGTACTAAGGACACTACTTTCTGAACTTTTTGAAATAAAAAAAAAAATTTAATTTAAAAAAACAAAATTTAAAATTTTTAAAGTTATTAAACTTATTATTTCTTTAACTGTAACTTTCTGAATGTTTTATGACGTCTTGAACTTTTTGAAATTTTAAAATTTGTAAAAATGTTGTAAAATCTTCAATTGTTAAAGTTATTAAACTTATAACTTCTTAAACTTTAACTTTCTGAATGTTGTTTCGCTTTTTGAACTTTGTGAATTTTTAAAATTTAAAAAATATTCTTTTGTAACGTAATTTTTTAACGTTTTTGATCTTAATACCTCTTTAACTTTAACTTTCTGAATGTTGTATGAAGTTTATGAAATTTTTGAAAAATTTTGAACGCAACTTTTCCCATGTTCCCCCCCCCACCCAGGTAAAAACACATTCGGCGATGTGATCAGTCGATTCAGCACCACTTACCACCTCTTTATTCCTAATGTCTCGGGCGTTGATTCTAAAGTGTGTTACGTTATTTACGAGTACAAAAAAAAAAAAAAAACACCAGAAAAATTTACATAGTCGGTGCTTTTTCCAGTCTGTTTGACCGCAACCATTTTCCAGATCCACACCCTCACTAACGCGCGCTGCTAGTATATCGACGTGCGAGAGAGAGAGAGAGAGAGAGAGAGAGAGAGAGACCGCGCAGTTTAATTATCGCGGCAGCACTGCATGATCTTTCGGCTTGGTTGGGCGAGTCGTACACGTAAAGGCGAGCTAGCAAGGGGAGACAACTTATTTGGGGCAAGGGAAATAACTCGCGTTATTATAATGATTTTAAATGTTATCATTTATTACACACAATTCACTAATTATGTTATTTCAATTGATTATATACTAATGCGACAAGTATTTAATGTTACGCCCAGTAGAAATACAAAAATTTTAAATGTTAATAAGCATATTTGTCTGTGTGGTATTCTAGCCATATATAGAATTAATAGCCATAATCTCGCTTCAGTCTTTTTCCGAAAGTTGAATATGCTCGATTTACTCATTGACATATTATTTCTATGGTCCTTTTGGCTAAGATCAAAGTGTAGTATTGCCTTTACTGCACATGATCTGGCCAGGGGTCTCACTGAGCATTAAACTTCATATCTTCACAGTATTTGTGTGTTTGATGGCCCTCTCTGGGGGCAAAGGCTAATAGTAGGACCTGGAGCCCAATCCTCTGCGTTCCGAGCCCCCATCTCGGTCTACTCCGTGCACACACAAACACACACACACACACACACACACACACACACACACACACACACACACACACACACATACACACACACACACACACACACACACACACACTTCGATCATCGATCACCGCACTCCGATCATCGCACACCCACCGGCCGGTTCGCGCCCGTTTCCCCAAGAGTACCAGAACATTCTTTATATGCTCGCAGTAGGTGTGGGTTTTATTGCCCCTTCTGGGGACAAAGGAAAATAGCAGGACCAGGGGCCTACTCTCCTGCGTCCCTATCCACCACGTTGGCCTACCTCTTGTACACACACACACTTCCATCATCGATCACCGATCACCGCACACTGATCACCGCACACCGCGCAGGCCGGTTTGCGCCGGTTCCCCTGGAAGTACAAGAACGCAGGGAACTTTGAAGGTCAATTGACATCCGTTTTTGCAAGGTCAACGAGGAGGGGGGATAACAAACATATACGGATTTATGCGGCGGCAGCCCTATCAAACGCCATAAAATTCAAAATTTTCCTGCATTGTAAACTACTTACAGTATTTAGTACAGTTTTTGGTACAGTAAATATATAACAGTGTTGCACGGCTAAAGGTCGGGGTTCCAAAAGCAAAGCATGGCACTTACTGTGCAAGAGGAAAAAGTAGGCAGTGCACGGATGAGCACTGTCGCTTGATGATGCGATAAGGGAGTCATAGGAGAGGACAACTTAGTTACGATCTGGAGGCCATCAAGAACAGAAGCTTCTTACCATCGTCTCGAGTGGCAGCATAAGGTTTCCATCTGGCGAGATTAAGTTTCAAAGTTGAGGATTTATGAAGAGAAAAACCTTATCATTTTGTTATTATTGCCGTGACTTGGACCTTTTGTAACTTGGATCTTTTGTAGCCATGCTGATCATATATCCTTGTTTTATATGAAATATCAATAAACGGACATCGCCTGCGTCCTTTTGATATTGAGAAGTTAAGAAATTTCTGCATGAATAACGCTGTCCCACCACTATACGTCACGTCCTTTGACGCACCTGCAGATGGTCATAATGGTTGGCGACTCTGTTAAATTTAGTACAGTATTTAGTACAGTATTTGGTACAGTATTTGGTACAGTATTTGGTACAGTATTTTGTAAAATATTTGGTAAATATTTGGTACAGTATTTGGTACAATATTTGGTATAATAGTCACTGTCATTGGATGTAAGAAAGAGAGTGCTGAAGTGCTATATAGAGAACCTGTTTTGCTGTATGGGAGTGAATCATGGAATATAAATGAACAAATTAGGAAGAACTTGGAGGCAACAGAGATGTGGTTCCTGGGACGAATGTTGCGAATTGCTTGTGCTGCCAGAGTGGCTAACAACGAATACCTGAAAGTACGCTGATGAAACTAGAACACTATATACAACAATACGAAAGAGACAAACAGCTTTTTTTTCATATGATGAGAAGAGAGGCACTGGAGAACATCGTGACAAATGGAATGGTCAAGGGGAAGAGAGGCAGAGGCCGATCAAGCGAAATGATGTTGGATGGATTGAGACGGTGGCAAAGATGAATATCATCAGCAGAGTTGATCCAGAACACCATAGACAAAGATGTGTGGAGCGACATGAGCCCCTATGCCAGCTGGCATGGCACTTATTGCTGATGATGAAAACTGACTTCAATAGGCCGTCAGGTACATATGCACTATTGTGTTTGTTATTTTGTTATCGCCGCTGTTCCCAATTTATCGGATGTTTATTTCTTCTCCTTTTGCCATCTTAAATGGCCCCAGGGTTATATCTTTATTCGCAAGTTTTATAGTATCTTATTTCTTTGTTTTCAATATTAATGTTTTACTAGAAAATGTTTTCCCCGATGTTAACTAATAAACAGCAGGTGGTTTGACATTCAATGTTACATTCGCACACATGTAAATCGTGCGACTAATGAATAGTAATATAGAGCAACCTTTGGCGAGTGAGACAGAAACAGTGTGGGGTTTATGCGGGGGCTTCAACATGAAAACCTTAAATGTGTGTGTGTGTGTGTGTGTGTGTGTGTGTGTGTGTGTGTGTGTGTGTGTGTGTGTGTGTGTGTGTGTGAATATAGTCTGAAAAAGTAAAGAACAAATGATTCGATTTATTTGGTTGTTTCGGGATTTGAGATTTAAATATCGCTGGACTTTAGGCGGCCTTGTGTCTCCTAATTATTCTGATTGACTATAGACTGCATTATAAAGACAATAATAAGCTCGGTCGGTCATGGAATTCATTAGACTCCTCTGACAAAACCGCTTGATGATCTGGAATTCTATGGTGACATTACCTTCCTTTCTCACACGCGAAATCAAATGAAAGATAAACTAAACACGTTGGGTCGGAGATTATAACAATTAAATTGGACATGGACAATTCATAGGAGAAAGAGTCAAATAATAAGAATAAATCAAGCAAATGATAACGTGATTTCCTTCAGAGAAACCTCACTTCAAGAGATAGAATTATACACCTGTTTAGGTAGCAATGTAGACAAAGATGGGGGAACAGATAAAGACATCAAAGTAAGAATATACAAGGCAAGAAGAGCTGTTATAGCACTAGGACGTTTGTGGAAGGAAATTCGTCTTAGAAACCAACTTAGAATATGTTACTCTAACGTTAAATTAGTACTGCTGTAGGGACCAGAAACATAGAGAACGACTGAAACGATTACAAATAAACCGCAAGCATTCATTAATTGTTGCCCGCACAAAATACGGTTAAAATGGTGTGATAGAATCACCAATGTGGAGCTTATGTAGAGAAGTCATCATCATCATCATCATCATCTTCCACTTCTGCCGTCAAGCGTCGTGGGGAGGAATAATTTGCGTTCCAGTGCCCGGTGGGCGGCACTGGACAGTGTCATTCCGTGTGGTTGTACAATGTCTTTAATGTCGTCAATCCATTTTCTTCTTGGACGTCCTCGTGGTCTCGTCGCAGATGATCTTTGATGCAAGGCCAGTGATGGTAGTTGCTGGTGTTGCATTCTAACGTAAATGTAGAAAAGTAAACAACAAAAACTAGGAATCAAGATGAGAAGAAAAGACACTGGCGTTGAATAGAACATATAGGGAGCATTTTAAATGACTGGGGATTTTCAAAATATTGCCGTTCCATGTTTTGTATTTACCTTTTACGTTGCATGAACTAAACAGAGGGTGAATACAAAACGTGGAACGGCAATATTTTCAAATACCCTGCAGTCATTTAAAATACACCCTATACATTGAGAAACCAACAAAATATATAACTAGACATGTCTTTTCTAGAATCAACCGGGCAAAAGATATAAAGGAAGATCTAAAGCTCATTAGGATATGTCTTGCACCTTACCTTCTTGACAGTCGATAGTTTGTTAAATGGGGTTATACCTCTCCATAGCACAAAACCTGGGCTGAAATTAGAGACCATGTGTTGCCTATGTAGCATGATCCCTCACTCGGTGCCTAGTTTACTCCAGAGCAAAGGCGCCACCAATACGTCTAGAACAAGATAAGCAACAGAAGCTGCCGGATCAGCAAAGCAATGCTCTAACTGTCCGGCTGTCGTTGCTTCCATCCTGGACCAGTTGCAGACCAAGGCCTGGTTGCAGGGTCTGGTCTGTCCTGCCATGGCATTTATTCTTTAGGTTGCATTTCCTCCCACTAGAGTAAGCTTGTGCCCTTCATTAGGAAATAGCACATGCCTTTGTGTACTATATAATCAGCCCCAATGCGGATCTCGAACTTATGACCATCGGGTCGCCATGCGAACGTTTGACCACTACGCTACTGCATCTCACAGGGAGCTGTATACAACAGTATAACTGTCTCATTATTTGAATAACGAAGACATGTACAATAGATTACACGATATATTGCCTGGCATATTTCGCTGCATCTCGTCAGGTACATACTGCAGATATCACACAAAATAACTATTAGCTAACTCCTTCAAGCTGAAATATACACATATTGACACGGTAATTTCAATTACCACAGTAATTTTATGCTGACTATCATGTCTTTCTGTTTGCACAATTCTGGCGTATGATGATTATATACCCGATGAGATGCAACGACATATGTCAGGCAATACATCGTACAATCTATTATTCGTGTCTTTGTGATTTAAATTCACTAGGAGAAAACATTGTTTTGATGATCTCATTAGTATTATTATTATCTGTTTGCGTACGCTCGATTTGAACTCTGGCGTAGTCCACACGCATGCTACTACTTCTAGTGAATTGGAGTTGATTTTTGCATATGGCCTAGCTTTCTCTATTATCAATATCCTTCACCATCAGACGATCCCACTTCGACTTCTGAGGTACTTGTAATTTACCTCCCTAAGTCAAGGACGAGAGGTCAACATTTTTGTCCAACTGACCGGTGTAGGGATTGGACGCGCTACCTCGGCAGCAGCACACCGGAAGTTTAAGAGCGAATGCTTTTATCCATTCGCCCCATTCTGACCTCCCACTTTCTCATTACCATTGGCCACACTACAGATGACCTGCATTAAGTGATGGCTTAATACTTCACATGTCTACAGCATCTTCTATAGCAGGGGTGGGCAAACATTTTGTGCATAGGGCCGCATTGACAAATGTAAGTCTATTGGCGGGCCGCATGTATGAGTGTGTGTGTGTGTGTGTGTGTGTGTGTGTGTGTGTGTGTGCGTATATATATATATATATATATATATATATTGTATGAAATGTCAATTTTGCTTACAGCAACCTATCACAATAAGTAATTATTAATTACTAGCTGACCCGGCCCGGCTTCGCCCAGGGCCTAGTGGGGAGCAACTAATTTAATTCATATAAGTAGTCATATAAGCTCCCGTTCCCTTTCCCGACTATCTACTGTCTGTCTGTCTGTCTGTCTGTCTGTCTGTCTGTCTGTCTGTCTGTCTGTCTGTCTGTCTGTCTGTCTGTCTGTCTGTCTGTCTGCGTCTCTGTCTGTCTGTCTGTCTGTCTGTCTGTCTGTCTGTCTGTCTGTCTGTCTGTCTGTCTGTCTGTCTGTCTGTCAGTCTGTCTGTCTGTGTCTGTCTGCGTCTCTGTCTGTCTGTCTGTCTGTCTGTCTGTCTGTCTGTCTGTCTGTCTGTCTGTCTGTCTGTCTGTCTGTCTGTTATTAGAATGAGCACGTGAAAGATCTTTACATCTTCCCCCAACAATTAACTTGTGTAAATGGAGCGTCTCATTAAATTCATATTCGGCCCCTGCTCCCGTTCCCGGCCCCTGCTCCCGTTCCCGTTCCCCAAAAAGACGACCCGGCCCGGCTTCGCTGAGGCCCTGGTGGGAGCATATAATTTAATTCATATTAGGCGGAGGGAGGAGGAGGAGGGAGGAGGAGGGAGGTGGAGGAGACAGGAGGAGGAGTGAGGAGGAGGGATTAGGAGGAGGAGGGAGGAGGGAGGAGGGGGAGGGAGGAGGAGGAGGGAGGAGGAGGGACGAAGAGGGAGGAGGAGGAAGAGGGAGGAGGAGAAGAGAGGAGGAGGAGGGGAGGGGAAGAAGGAGGAGGAGGAGCGAGGAGGAGGAGGGAGGAGGAAGAGGGAGGAGGAAGAGGGAGGAGGAGGGAGAAGGAGGAGGAGGGAAGAGGGAGGAGGAGAAGAGAGGAGGAGGGAGGAGGAGGAGAGGAGGAGGAGAAGGAGGAGGAGGAGCGAGGAGGAGTAGGGAGGAGGAAGAGGGAGGAGGAAGAGGGAGGAGGAGGGAGAAGGAGGAGGAGGAAGAGGGAGGAGGAAGAGGGAGGAGGAGGAGGGAGAAGGAGGGAGGAAGAGAAGGGAGGAGGAGGAGGGAGGAGGAGGGGGGAGGAGGGGGGGAGGAGGGACGAGGAGGAGAGAGGAGGAGGAGGAAGGAGGCGGAGGGAGGAGGAGGAGAGAGGAGGCGGAGGAGAAGGAGGAAGGAGGAGGAGGGAGGAGGGAAGAGGAAGAGGGAGAAAGAGGAGAGATGAGGAGGAGGGGGAGGAGGAGGGAGATGGAGGGAGGAGGAGGAGGGAGGAGGAGGGAGGAGGAGGAGGGAGGAGGAGGGAAGAGGAGGAGGGAAGAGGAGGAGGGAGGAGGAGGGAAGAGGTAGAGGAAGGAGGAGGAGGGAAGAGGAGAGAGGAGGAGGAGGGAGAAGGAGACTACTTTCTGAACTTAGCAGCCAGCTTAAGGTCACCATACAGTGGATACCATCCCACTGTGGAGTAGCCGGAAACGACAGAACTGATCGATTGGCTAAGGAAGGAGCAAAAGAAGAACAGCCTGATGTACCCGTTACCACCAAAAGAAAACAATTATCAAATCAGTCAGAAAGCCACCAAAACCAGATCAAGACGACTACCACGTTATGGACAGACCAGAACAAGTCATTATTTTGCTCCTCAGAACAAGACACAATAGATTGCGCAACCACATGTATACAAGATTCAAGATTGGTGAATCAGCCATGTGAACGTGTGGATTATCGTCGCAGACAGCAGAGCACATACTCAAAGACTGTCCAAATTACAACATGTCTAGGCCTAACCTTCTGGCCAAGAGAGACGACAGTGGAAGATAAACTCTATGGACTGTTGAGTGAACTAAAAATGACAGTTAAATTCACACAAGAGGCAACATTGCAGTTATAGTATTTAAGGCGAACGAAGAAGAAGAAGAAGAAGAAGAAGAAGAAGAAGAAGAAGAAGAAGAAGAAGAAGCATTACATTACAAAGGCCAAGGACTGTTTACAAAAATTGATAATTAGAAAGAAATCTTATCCAAAATGTTGAAACAATCATTACGGTAAATGAAATTCTTTAAAATTCACAAAATAACTTACAAACGAAGTAAAAATTATTAATCCTAAATGCCCTCGCCGGCCGCATAAAACCAGGTGGCGGGCCGCATGCGGCCTGCGGGCCGTAGTTTGCCCACCCCTGGCCTAGTGTCAGATTAACACTGAGCGACGCTAAGCAGTCGTGGGTCAGCAGGAACACAAAGTGAACATTGTGGGTCACGCAAGGTGACTCGACCCCAACTAACGTGTATGCTGAACGGCTGGTCAGACAGGGCTTGGGAGCCGTACTGGACGGACGCGATTGAATGAGGCCTGAGTGTTTGAGCAAGCGTTGATAGCTAGCCTGTATGATTGTTGGAGACTGAACGCCTGGTGTGTTTGACTTGTAAGTGGATTGCATTGATGTATTCTTTGATTGATTGTATTTATGATATAATGATATTGTGAATTATGATTGCGCGATGCCTGTATTGTTTCTGATGCGTGCATTGCGCGAATAAAGAGTGCGAATTATATCATCGGGTATTCACGTCGAGTTATTTAATAGTAATATTTAGTATCTCACTTGTCAGTAAACGAGCTACATTTCTTGCCTTACGCAAGACCCTGACACCTAGGTGATAGGAATGAGAGAGATGACGATTAACAGGCGAAGTGAGTAGGACAAATCCTGGTCTGGCACAAACAGGGCCTGCGTGCACTTATTTCGCACTGGCGAAAGGCCGTGCAAGCTTATGGGGCTTATGTTGACAAATATTACAAATAGTTCTTCCCCCCCCCCCCCATTCTCTCTCTCTCTCTCTCACTCTCTCTCTCATTCTCTCTCTCTCTCTCTCTCTCTCTCTCTCTCTCTCTCTCTTCTCTCTCTCTCTCTCTCTCTCTGTCTCTGTTAAATGCTGGTGCAATTACGTTTGCTTAGAGAATATTTCAAATATCATAATAACATGATAGTAATGCCTTGATTCATCACTATACTTATGTTCAAGCATTCAGTGGAATTTTCTTTTCGCATATTCTATTTGCATGGCTGTCAACAACAGCATTTTACCGCTGTTGTTGATGTCTTTGCAAGATTACGCAGAGTATTTTGCATTGCTTACTGAGCGATAATCTCAGATACCCCTGTAAGTAACCAACGCAACCCGATTCCCTACCGAATCTCGCGCAGCTGTTTCCCCATACGTGGATATACGGGATTACGGATAAAATCGTTAACACCTTCGCCAGGGAGACCGGCTCTGCGGAATTGCTAATATCTAAAAGAAAAACACCCCGAAAAACAAAATTGATGGTCCTTCATTATTATTCTGATGATCATATTGTTCTTCTCTTGTATCATCATAAAGGTCTTTCAAATAATCTGACCACGCATGTAAAATCTGATCTTTTTCTATTATGATTTTGCCATCTTTGGTTTTTAGGCAACCTGTTGATGTGTGTGTTCTTTTGTTAGTGATGTCATTAATTCATGTGTGCATTAATTTGGTATTCTGGGTGTTGTGTTGGTTTTCAATTTCCTTGCAATTTTCCTCAAGCCATGTTTCTTTTGCCTCTTTGCATAGCTTATAATTTTCCTGTGAATCTCTTCGTATATTTCCTTGTTATTTTTGTTATTTCTTCTTATTTCCATGAGTTTTAAGATGTCTTCCATCATCCATTTCTTGCGCCCTATTATCTTTATTTTTGGGATTATCATTGTTGTTAGTGCAGCTTCTTGACTGATTTCTTTTATATTTCCAATTGGTCACTGACGTCTTGAAATAATATTTCCATATCGGACAATGCATCGAATCTGTTCTTTACCTCTACGTTGAATTTATCTTTTATCTCCTCACTCTTCAGTGCCTGTAGATTAAATTTTGCGTTTCTATTTGTATATTTGACTTTCTTTAAGTTTATATGTAAATTCTTCTTCTTCTTCTTCAGCGTTCAGAGCCATTGAGGTTCTTTGCTGCAGATACAATCCGTCTCCATTCGTCTCTCTGGTTGACCGTCTCTTGCCAGTCGCTGATTCCAAATGCTTGTAGGTCTGTATATATATTATCTCTCCACCGTATTCTTGGTCTACCTTATATGTAAATTGCCTAAGATTAATCTATGGTTGCATTAGCAGTCTACGCATTGTAGGGGGACATAGACATCTAATATTGATACAAGGGAAATTACTCGAATTTGAAAATGAAAATGGTATTCCGGTTCTAGGTCAAGATGGCGAGACGTGTTTCTTTCTAGCTCGGCTTAAAACGGTTGATCGGCGGTCCGACAAACTACCATCGTAAAACTTCCCGTTGTTTCAGAACCAGATTTCTGGCTCTAAATGTTATGTTGTTCGCTGAAATTTGTTGAATTCCAAGGATATTTCATATTGGCTATTGGAACGTTAAAATCCAACCCACGTGTGTAGTGAAGTGTGTGTTGTGTTATGAACGGCTACAACCGGACCGGGACATTCTCGACGTGTTTCCTTCTACCGACGATCCGACTAATCATTTTCCGTTACTTCAAGATCAGTAAATGTTATAATGTGCCGCTCAAATATGTTAAACTCCAAGGATACTTTCAAGATTGGTTATTGGAATGTCAGAACTATGTACCAGACGGGGAAAACGACCCAGGTGTGTAATGTTATGAATGAATACAACCTAGAAATTCTTGGGGTTAGCGAGTGCAGATGGACTGACTCAGGTAAGACATTTCTCAACTGTGAACAAAGACACATAATTTATTCAGGAAGAACCGACAACCATCATTCGAACGGAGTCGCTATCATCTTGTCAAAAAATGTAGAAAGATCACTGATCAGCTGGGAACCAGTAAATGATAGAATCTTAACAGCGCGTTACCAAACGAAATATTTCAAGCTGACAATCATACAATGCTACGCACCTACCAACGACGATACAGACACCAACAAAGATAATTTCTATGAACAACTACTTGGTACCATCAACTCATCTCCCAAGCACGACATTGTTGTTGTAATGGGTGATTTCAATGCCAAGATAGGGTCTGACAATAAGGGTGTTGAAAGATATATGGGAATTCACGGCTTAGGGGATATGAACCAAAACGGAGAGAGACTACTAGAATTCTGTGAAATAACAAATCTGATAGTAGCAAACTCTTTATTTCCGCACAAAGATATACACAAAGTCACGTGGAACTCGCCTGATAACATCACAAAAAATCAGATAGACCATTTTTGCATTAATGCCAAATTCCGTTCATCAGTACAAGACGTTAGAGCCTACAGAGGTGCAGATGCTGGCAGTGATCACAATCTATGCATTGCCAAACTAAAAATAAAGCTCAAGACTCTGCACAGATCACCCAGAATTAAGAAAATAAACTCACAGTCCCTACTGACTAAAGAACACCAACTTGCATTTAATTCAGAGGTACGAAGCAGCTATGCTAACAAAGAAAGTATATCGAGCAATGCGAATACTAAAAACAACATTGAAGAAAATTGGAATTTCCTAAAAAGTACCTTGCTAAATGCTGCAACAAACACAGTCGGCTACGTACAAAGACAGAAGAAGAAGTGGCTAAGCGATAACACCTGGACGAAGATACAAGAAAGAAAACAAGCAAAACTAACACTTCTTTCTGCAAAAGACACATCTACATATGAAACCCATAAGCAAAAATACTCTATGTTGGATAAAGAGGTGAAATCAAACGCACGAAAAGACAAACAGAACTTCATTCACAGCCTGGCCTCCGAAGCCGAAGCAGCTGCCAGAACTGGAAACAACAGAGCCGTATTCCATATCATGAAGCAACTATGCAATCACTCACCTACACCAAATATACCCATCAAAGACAAACAAGGCAATCAATTGTTATCCGATGACCTTCAAAAGCAACGATGGGCAGATCATTTCAAAGAAATATTAAATAGACCGCAGCCTGACACTGTTCCGAACCTGGATGGAGAAATTACTATGCCCCCACTAGATGCCTCCTGCGAGTCATTCACCATGGAAGAGATTAAAGCAGCCATCAAAAAATTGAAGAACAACAAAGCTGTTGGTGAAGATGAAATCTCAGGAGAAATGCTCAAAGCAGCAGATGAGAACACCTTACAACGTTTGTTACAGCTGATCAATGAAATCTGGCAAAGCGAATCCCCACCACAACAGTGGATAGATGGTGCAATTTTCAAACTGCCTAAAAAGGGCGATATGTCTGATTGCAATAATTGGCGTGGTATCACTCTATTGTCAGTACCAGGAAAACTTTTTTGTAGCATGTTACTTGAGAGATTGAAAAAGGCGATAGATGAAAGGCTCAGAGAAGAACAAGCAGGCTTCAGACCAAAACGGTCATGCATAGACCACATTTTCACCCTCAGAATAATAATTGAAGACTCCATAGAATTCCAGTCGAAATTAATCACCAACTTTGTCGACTTTCAAAAAGCCTTCGACAGTATCCACCGTCCTTCACTTTGGAATCTACTTAACATCTATGGTTTTCCTACCAAATATACCAACGTCATAAAATCTTTCTACAAAGAAACACGTTGCTGCGTAAGAACAGAAACAGGCAACTCTGACTGGTTCTCAGTCGAAACAGGAGTGAAACAGGGTTGTGTCTTATCACCGATGCTTTTTGGAATAGCTATCGACTAGGTCATGCGCAAATGCACAAACAACACAAATATGGGTATCCATTGGGTTGACAAAATTCTAGAAGACCTGGACTTTGCCGACGACATAGTGCTTTTGAGTTCAACACACCCGGATGCCCAAGAGAAAATAAACCACCTCCAAAATGTTTCAGGGCAAATTGGTCTCAAAATTAACACCACAAAAACAAAGATTATTGATCTTACCAACAGTTCAGATGACACCAAATTGAACAGCTACGTTCTTGAAAAAGTCAACAGTTTTACATACCTAGGAAGCAAAATGACATCTACAGGGGACTCAACACCAGAAATATCATCTAGAATCGCACTGGCATCTAGTGCCTTCAATAAACTGTCAAACATCTGGAAGTCAAAGACACTCAGCAAACACACAAAACTTAAAATCTTCAACTCCTGTGTGATTCCAGTGTTAACGTATGGATGTGAAAGTTGGAAATCAACGGTAGCTTTAGATAAAAAATTAGACAATTTTGAGAACAAATGTCTTAGAAGACTTCTAAACATCCACTGGACAGACTTCAGAACCAATTCGCAAATAAGACAAGAGACTAAGCAAGATACAGTATCCAATTTCATAAGAAGACGCCGTTGGAACTACATCGGCCATGTACTCAGAATGGACAAGTCAAGACTCCCCTACCAAGCCCTCATATGGTCACCAGTAGGGAAAAGAAAACGGGGAAGACCAAGAGAGACCCTGCGTAGAACCATCATTAGAGAAGGCTCATTCAATGGCCAAGTAAATATCCAAGATCTACAACAGGTAGCAGCGAACCGCCAAGCATGGAGAGACAGGACTTCTGCCCTATGCGCCGCCTTAGGCTCAAGAGGAAAGACTAACTAACTATACCAGGTATAATACCAACAACTAACATTAGAATCTTTTAGTTTTCCTTGAGAAAGAAAACTAACAATACCGCAGTCATACAGTTACAATCGTTAGAAGGAAGCTATTAAAATTCTTATACACCATTTGTTTAATCTTTATTTACTTACATTTTATAACCATCTTTTGCAATTCAATGTTTATTTTAAAATATTAAAACTGTACTTTTAATGATAACAGAATATAATACACATAAGGTGTTCCCCTCTGTGGGGAAACATCTTTTTACTGGCTTCTTAAGGCCACTCACAATTTAAAGACAATTTACTTACATTAACGGCGAAAGACCTTGGAAGTCTATGGGGTTTATGTTGATAAATATGTTTAGAGGAAATGTCATTTATGTTTGTAAATATCATTCAATTTGAACAAGTAGTTCTCTCTCTCTCTCTCTCTCTCTCTCTCTCTCTCTCTCTCTCTCTCTCTCTCTTTCTCTCTCTCTCTCTCTCTCTCTCTCTCTCTCTCTCTCCACCCCAAATGCTGGTGCAATTACGTTTGCTTAGAGAATATTTAAAATATAATAGCATGATAGTAATGCCTTGATGGGTGCCTCCTTCCCTCCACTAGCCTACGGGACACCCTTGGGTGGAGTACCCGTTTAGCCCCCCGATCAGGGTTACGTGAATCCATGGGTGCAGGTGGTGGATGAAGTTGAGGAGCAGCCGACATATAGTTGTAGGTTATGGTCTCCAGTTTCACAACGGTAGGCAAAGGATCTCTTTTTTGGGAGACATTGGCTACGGTCATCGACCAGTTTGGTCACTGCTAGGAAGGAAAGCAATGGCAAACTACCTTCTTTACAGATACCAAGAATATTATGAACTGCAGTCTTATCGATAATCAGAGAAACAGCGTAAATAGGTGCTCCATAGGAGCAGCCTCGCCCGGTAGGGATAGTCATGTGCACCAGGTGATTCCAGACCGTCATCAGGCGACTGGGTGCAAATGACTATCGACATTGAAAGTAGGAACTTGGAATGTAAGAACTATGAGTGGCGATGGGAAATTTGATAACATTAAGAATGAAATTAACCACCATTGGCACCTTGCCGTCTTGACAGACGATAGTTTGTGCTTTAAAAAGGCATAATAACTTTTAACTATGGCGGTAGCGAGTGTGACTGATAAGGCCAATTTGCGCTGTAAATGTCCGTTCACAGTGGGTGCATGTGAACACGTGGTCATTTCCACCATCATGCACCATCTTACGTCTAAAACGCTTGGTGTGTGACTTTTCTGCAATAATTTTCTCCTTTGACTTTATTCCATTTCTGATATTTGCCCTCCATGCAACACGTTCAGCGGCGACTTGCTCCCAATGTGCATTATCAATGCCTGTATCAATCATGTCCCGCTTACACACATCTTTGTATCGTAGTAGAGGCCGACCCTGAGATCTCTTACCCATCTGTAATTAACCAAAAAAGATATCCTTTGGTATTCTACCATCATCCATCCTCCTAAGATGTCCTATCCATCTAAGTCTACGAAGACTGAGCATGGAATAAACTGTCACACAACCTGATCTTTCCAATACTTCAGTATTTGTGATTTTGTCTTGCCACTTAATACCAAGAATTCTTCGCAGACACCGCATATGAAAGCTCTCTCCATAGCACATTGAAATGTGAATGAAATTAGAAGATTAAATATTAACCTGTTAGGTATATGTGAGACCAGATGGACAGGAATGGGCATTATGACATCTGAGGAATATAGAATAATCTATTCTTGTGGAGAGAAAAAAAAGCGAGGAGTAGCAATTATAATGGATACAGAGAGAACAAAATCGTTCAAAGGATATTGGACTGTATCAGACAGAGTGTACTGGTGAAGTTGAGTGGAAGACCTTTTGATGTCAACGTCATACAAGTTTATGCACCAACAGCAGACAGTAGTGATGACAGCATTGATGAATTTTATAGTGATTTAGAGAAAGCCTTCAAGAAATGCAAGAATTCTGAAGTAACTATCATAATGGGTGACTTGAATGCCAAAGTTGGAAATCAACAGGACGGATGCATAGTGGGCAAGTATGGACTAGGGCAGAGGTGGGCAAACGTTTTGTGCGTAGGGCCGCATTGGCAAATGTAAAACTATTTGCGGGCCGCATGAATGTGTATATATTGTATAAAATGTCCATTTTTCTTACAGCAACCTATCACAATAAGTAATTATTAATTATTTATATGTTATTAAGCAGTATAAATAAATAATGATTGCAATGTTATTTTACTTATATACTTATACATTATATTTGACAATATGGATAAAAACTTTTACTAATTTGTTAACAAGATTTTACAACATGTTATTATAACAAATATTCTTTATTATCTATCAATGGCTTTAATTTAGACACAAACTGTGTACACTGTCACTATAATTGTTGATTTCTAATGAGATGTATGTAACTGCTTGCACTTTTTGACAATATTCTTGAAATCTGGAGAAAGTTTACTTATTGAAATTCGCATAACAGCATGCAAGTTGCAGTCCGACAATAAAGACCTACTCTTAGATTTGTTGATCTTCAAGGAAGAGAATGCTTGTTCGCAAATGTATGTTGATCCAAACAATGATAAGAGTTTAGCTGCAAAGTTTTTCTAGGTGGGAAATGATTCTTGTCATGAAGATCCATAGAAATCCAGCAAACCATCTGACTTGAATTTCTATTTCAGGTCATGATCTGCTTCTAAGTCAAGCAGCTCCAACTTTATATCCTCTGTGGCTGTATCAGCTTCTGCACTGAAAGGGGAACTGATAATATTAAACTGTGGCTCTACGTTCTTGAAATCTTGGAATCTCCGTCCAAATTCTTCAATCAGTGCATCTAATTGGGCTTTGTACTTTTCAGTCATTTCACCAGAAATGGTGTCTTGTTTCAGCAAAGGGAAGTGACAAAATCTTTTTCACTTGCTTGTCCGGAGTACAGTGAGAGTTTTGCCTGAAATGATTTTACATATACATACAATTCATGTGCGAACACACCATTGCCCTGAAGTTTGTCAATTCAGTTCATTTAACTTTTCCATAATTTCAATGGCAAACATAAAGTCTAACTTCCACTCTTTATTGACAATATTAGTATTAAAATCACATTCAATGCCCTTCATCTCTAGGAACATCACTATTTCTTCTCTGATATCCCACACTCGCCCCAACAGCTTGCCGAGACTCAGCCATCGAACACTGGCGTGGTACAGGACATCGGATTGTTCAGTTTCCAAATCGTCAAGTAATGCCTTGAACTGTATGTGATTAAGTCCTCTTGATCTGATGAGGTTGATGAAACTGACAACTTGGTCAATAACATGCTTGATATTTAAAACAGTTTTTACAGACTTTCTTGATGAATCACACAGTGAAGTGGTAATAATGTATGGTCTGGATATTCTGCTTTAATCTTATCACTTATCAACTTTACCAGACCTACATTTTTTCCAGTCAAAGCACGAGCTCCGTCAGTTGTAACACTTGCCATCTTGTTCCGAACTAACCCAGTTCTTTCAATAGTTAGTAACAGCATTGAATATATCATGGCCTGTGGTTGTGTCTTTGAGTGACTCAACACTCAATAACTCTATGAGAGAGATGACGATTAACAGGCGAAGTGAGTATTACAAGTCCTGGTCTGGCACAATCAGGGCCTGCGTGCACTTATTTTCGCACTGGCGAAAGGCCGTGCAAGCTTATGGGGCTTATGTTGACAAATATTACAAATAGTTATCTCCCCACCCCCCACCCCACATTCTCTCTCTCTCTCTCCTCTCTCTCTCTCTCTCTCTCTCTCTCTCTCTCTCTCTCTCCTCTCCTCTCTCTCTCTCTCTCTCTCTCTATCTCTGCTAAATGCTGGTGCAATTACGTCTGCTTAGAGAATATTTCAAATATCATAATAACATGATAGTAATGCCTCGATTGATCACTACACTTATGTTCAAGCATTCAGTGGAATTTTATTTTCGCATATCCTATTTACATGGCTGTCAACAACAGCATTTTACCGCTGTTGTTGATGTCTTTGCAAGATTACGCAGAGTATTTTGCATTGCTTACTGAGCGACAATCTCAGATACCCCTGTAAGTAACCAACGCAACCCGATTCCCCACCGAATCTCGCGCAGCTGTTTCCCCACACGTGGATATACGGGATTACGGATAAAATCGTTAACACCTTCGCCAGGGAGACCGGCTCTGCGGAATTGCTAGATATCTAAAAGAAAAACACCCCGAAAAAACAAAATTGATGGTCCTTCATTATTATTCTGATGATCATATTGTTCTTCTCTTGTATCACCATAAAGGTCTTTCACATAATCTGACCACTCATGTAAAATCTGATCTTTTTCTATTATGATTTTGCCATCTTTGGATTTTAGGCAACCTGTTGATGTGTGTATTCTTTTGTTAGTGATGTCATTAATTCTTGTGTGCATTAATTTGGTATTCTGGGTGTTGTGTTGGTTTTGAATTTCCTTGCAATTTTCCTCAAGCTATGTTTCTTTTGCCTCTTTGCATAGCTTATAATTTTCCTGTGAATCTCTTCGTATATTTCCTTGTTATTTTTGTTATTTCTTCTTATTTCCATGAGTTTTAAGATGTCTTCCATCATCCATTTCTTGCGCCCTATTATCTTTATTTTTGGGATTATCATTGTTGTTAGTGCAGCTTCTTGACTGATTTCTTTTATATTTCCAATTGGTCACTGACGTCTTGAAATAATATTTCCATATCGGACAATGCATCGAATCTGTTCTTTACCTCTACGTTGAATTTATCTTTTATCTCCTCACTCTTCAGTGCCTGTAGATCAAATTTTGCTTTTCTATTTGTATATTTGACTTTCTTTAAGTTCATATGTAAATTCTTCTTCTTCTTCTTCTTCAGCGTTCCGAGCCATTGGGGTTCTTTGCTGCAGATACAATCCATCTCCATTCGTCTCTCTGGTTGACCTTCTCTTGCCAGTCGTTGATTCCAAGTGCTTGTAGGTCTGTATATATATTATCTCTCCACCGTCTTCTTGGTCTACCTTATATGTAAATTGCCTAAGACTAATCTATGGTTGCATTAGCAGTCTAAGCATGGTAGGGGGACATAAACATCTAATATTGATACAAGGGAAATTACTCGAATTTGAAAATGAAAATGGTATACCTAGGTATAATACCAACAACTAACATTAGAATCTTTTAGTTTTCCTTGAGAAAGAAAACTAACATTACCGCAGTCATACAGTTACAATCGTTAGAAGGAAGCTATTAAAATGTTTATACACCATTTGTTTAATCTTTATTTGCTTACATTTTATGACCAACTTTTGCAATTCTATGTTTATTTTGAATTCTTAAAACTGAACTTTTAATGATAACGTAGCTGCCTACGTCCATGCTTAACCCCACTTTGGGGAAACAACATTTTTTTTACTGGCTTCTTAAGGCCACCCACAATTTAAAGACAATTTACTTAGGCGATGCTAACCTAAAAAAATATCGATTTTTGGTCAGTTTGGCTATGTTTGGAATAGTTCATTTTTAAACACCTTAGCACAGTGTTTCCCAACGTGGGGCCCACGCCCCACAGGGGGGCAATTTGACTGTTAAGGGGGGCAATTCGAAAATGGAAGAAATCGGCTGAATATAACAAAACAGGGAGACTTGAGACTGAAGTTAACTAAATTGGAACCTGACATAAGATCTCGTTGCAGCAAGCATCAAGCGCAAGGATCTCACTAAATTTAAATCTTATATATAAATTAGGATGTGCGTATCTCTGTATGTATGTATGTATGTATGTCCTTTATACGCTCGCGAACGGCCCATCCGATTGAGATGAAATTTTCTACACGCCTTCCTTTCATTCCAGAGATGCCAACTGTCGTAGTTTTTTTTTCTTCTTCCTCCTCCTCCCTCCTCCCCCTCCCAAAATACGTACGTCCAGGAAATGGTCTTCTACATAGACACTTCTCTCTGAGGTCCGCGATAACATATTAACCTGGTGGGATGGCAATCAATCATCCTACTACCTCCTCCCTCCTCCTCCTCCTCTCCCCTCCTCCTCCTACCCTCTTCCTCTTCCCCTCCTCCCTCTCCCTCCTCTTCCTCCTCCATCCTCCTCCTCCCTCTTCCTCCTCCTCCTCCCTCTTCCTCCTCACTCCTCCTCCTCACTCTTCTTCCTCCTCCCTCCTCCTCCTTCTTCCTTCTCCTCCCTCCTCCTCCCTTTTCCTCCCTCCTCATCCTCCCTCTACCTCCTCCCTCCTCCTCCTTCCT
>OY992896.1:54717488-54727488 GCA_963921405.1 Cepaea hortensis
CCTCCTCTCTCCTCCTCCCTCCTTCTCCCTCTTCCTCCTCCTCCTCCTCCCCCTCCTCCTCCACCCTACTCCTCCCTCCTCTTCCTAATCCTCCTCCTCCTCCCTATTCCTCCTGTCTCCTCCTCCCTCCTCCTCCCTCCTCCTTCTACCTCTTCCTCCCTCCTCCTTCTCCCGCAACCTCCTCCCTCCTTCTCTCTCCTCCTCCTCCCTCTCCCTCCTCCCTTCTCATCCTCCCCCACCTACGTTCTCCTCCTCCCTCCTCCCTCCTCCTCCTTCTCCCTCCTCCTCCCCCTCCCTCCTCCCCCTCCTCCTCCTTCACCCTCCTCCCTCCTCCTCCTCCTTCACCATCCTCCCTCCTCCTCCTCCTCCCTCTTCCTCCCTCCGCCTCCTCCCTCCTCCCACTCTCTACTCCTCCCTCCTCCTTCTCCTCCCTCCTCCTCCTCCCTCTTCCTCCCTCTTCCTGCTCCCTCCGCCTCCTCCCTCCGCCTACTCTCTCCTCCTCCTCCCTCCTCCTCCTTCTCCCTCCTCCTCCTCCCTCTCCTCCTCCTCCTCCTCCTGCGATCTCCTCCTCCCTCCTTCTCCCTCTTCCTCCCCCTCCTCCTCCACCCTACTCCTCCCTCCTCTTCCTAATCCCTCCTCCTCCCTCCTATTCCTCCTGTCTCCTCCTCCCTCCTCCTCCCTCCTCTTCCCTCCTCCACCTCCCTCTTCCTCCTCCCTCCTCCATTTACCCAAGACGACAGAACATACAGATAGTCGGGAACGGGATCTTATATGACTAGTTATATGATTTAA
Source organism: Cepaea hortensis (assembly GCA_963921405.1). Classification (NCBI taxonomy): domain Eukaryota; kingdom Metazoa; phylum Mollusca; class Gastropoda; order Stylommatophora; family Helicidae; genus Cepaea; species Cepaea hortensis. The sequence continues at coordinate 54,718,281 of OY992896.1, forward strand.
ATGAGATGCTCTCCACCATGGGCTGGGCCGGGTCAGACAGACAGACAGACAGACAGACAGATAGATAGACAGACAGACAGACAGACAGTCGGGAACGGGAGCTTATATGACTACTTATATGAATTAAATGAGATGCTCCCCACCAGAGTCTGGGCGAAGCCGGGCCGTGTCAGCTAGTAATAAATAATTACTAATCTCCCCCGATGGTGTTTCCACCTTGTCGTGGTGGGGGAGCTTGAGTTTCTCAATGACCCTGAGAGCTATGCCGGCGGTAGCGTAGCTACCAGCAGGGCCTCCCAAGCCGGACAGGTCAAAGGGTAGAGAACAGACAAAGAGAAACACCCTGGTCCTCCAGGTTGGGGGTTGAAGCGTGGGGTTAACATCCCCACCTTTGTAAAAACCTTTCTTTGTTACGAAACAAATACATGAGCCTCGATACCGGACTGACTTATCTGGACAACGACCTTGGAACGTTAAAGGACTTTTGAGATTTGGAACATGGAATGTACGGACACTATATCGAGCTGGAGCGGCCGAAGAACTAACCCGGGAGCTGGGTGAATATCAAATGGATATAACAGCAATTCAAGAAATAAGGTGGCCAGGAGAGGGTACTTTAGAGCAAAATGGAATGATTATAATATATGGAGGAAACACCCAAAATAAACATGAATTAGGAACAGGATTTGTCATAAAAAAAGAGTTATGGGGGAACGTTTTAAACTTTAAAGCTTTTAATGACAGGATTAGTAAATTACGAATAAAAGGTAAATGGAAAAACATAACGATGATTAATGTACATGCACCTACTGAAGAGAAAGAAGAGGATATTAAAGAAGACTTTTATAATGATCTGGAAGATGTCATAGAAGAAACCCCCAAACAGGACATCCTGATTGTGCTGGGAGACTTCAATGCAAAAATAGGTAGAGAGCAAACTAATAAAAAAGTGGCCGGTATGGAAAGCCTACATACAACTTCAAATGATAATGGATGGAGAGTCATCAACCTGGCAGAAGTCAAAGGACTGCAGATTAGCAGTACCAGACTACAAAGAAAGGATATACACAAACAAACTTGGAAATCATGTGACAAGAAAACCTATAATCAAATAGATCACATTTTAATTAACAACAGAAATGCATCAAACATACAGCAAGTCAGAAGTTATAGAGGAGCTGAGTGCCACAGTGATCACTTCCTCGTTGGAGCAAAATTTAAAATAAAACTTAAGAGAGCTTTCTATACTAAATTACAAAGATTACACCCAACATATAACAGAGAAAAACTGCAAGACATTACAGTCAAAGAGAAATTTACAGATGAAATAAAATGTAAACTTGAAACTCTGCAAAACCCTTTGGAGGAAAGCGTTGACCAAACTTGGTTGAACATCAAAAAACAATTCAGTCTACCGCAGAAGAATGTCTCGTGTGTTAACCACGCATAGAAAGAACAGATGGTTCAATCAAAAATGTGAAGAAGCAGTCATTAGGAAGAAGAATGCCAGACATGTATGGTTAAATGACATCAATAACATCCAAAAGGAAGAGCATTATAGAAATGATTGTAAAGAGGCTAAAAAAATAGTCAGACAGCAGAAGCGAGAATATATGAGTAATATAATCAAAGATATGGAAACTAATCACCAGAAAAATGAATCCAGAAAATTTTTTAAAGAACTGAAGTCAATGAAACGAGGGCACCAACAAAACACATATGGTTTAAAAGACAAAAATGGGAATATGATAAATACCAATTAGGAAATGTGCAACACATGGAAAGAATATTTTATTGAATTACTAAATTGTGAAGCTCCAAGTCACATTTTCCCACAGGAAGAGGTTCTAACATGCGAACCACAAATTGAAGAACATACATTTGAAGAAATCCTATATGTAATCACACGACTTAAAAACAATAAGGCAACTGGGACTGATGGAATTGCTGCTGAATTTATAAAGGCAGGTGGCCATGCATTACATCTAAAGCTATACGAACTAATAATAAAAATCTGGAGGACAGAAGAATTACCCATGACTGGAAAGAGTCATTATTGATACCTATCTTTAAGAAAGGAGACAAGTTCCAATGTGGAAATTATAGAGGAATATCACTACTGTCCACAAGCTATAAGATACTATCCGCAGTATTACTAAATAGACTAAAACCATATTCAGAAGACATATTAGGTGACTACCAGGCGGGTTTTAGACAAAACAGATCAACAATAGATCAGATATTTATCTTACGACAAATAGCCGAGAAACATTGGGAATATAAAAGAGATCTCCATAACATTTTTGTGGATTTTAAAAAGGCTTATGATAGTGTCCATAGGAATAGTCTATGGAATGCTATGCAGGAATTTGGAATACCAAGGAAGTTAATCAACATGACCAGACTATGCATGGAAGATACTTATAATATAGTAAAATATAAAGGCAGGAAATCAGACCCCTTCCAAATAACATCTGGCTTGAAACAGGGTGATGCACTATCGCCGCTACTCTTCAATCTGGCTCTAGAGAAAGTTGTAAGGAAGGTAAAGGAGGAATGTGATATTGGAGGAACATCCAAGCTGCTTGGTTATGCAGATGATATAGATATTATAGGGCAAAGTGAACAAAAGACATTGGAAATATTGACTCACTTAAAGGGAAAAGCCCAACAGATGGGGCTGGTTATCAACCAAGATAAGACAGAATATATGGTAATTTCAAGAGACGGAATGGCTAGAAACTCTGGCCACATACAAATAGATAATATGACCATTAAAAGAACGGAAACATACAAATACCTGGGTACAATCTTCAACTGCTCCAACATCATAAGGGAAGAAATACAAACTAGAATCAACTCTGGAAATAAGATATACTATGCACTACAACATCTACTAAAATCAAAGGCGCTATCTCGTAACACCAAAATCACAATATACAAAACACTGATCAGACCAGTTGTGCTGTATGGCTCTGAAACCTGGAGTACAACGAAAGGAGACGAAGCCTTGTTACAAACCTTTGAGAACAAAATTTTAAGACGCATCTTTGGACCCATTAGGGATACACAAAGTGGAGAGTGGAAAAGAAGAAGTAACAAAGACATTTATGATCTGTTTAAGTCCCCGCTAATCACTGGTATGATGAAGGCTAATAGACTACAATGGCTGGGGCATATAGAAAGAATGGAAGATAATAGGGAAACAAAACTCGCTTACACTCAGGAAATAAATGACCGTAGACCCCGAGGTAGACCAAGAAGGCGGTGGAGAGATAATATATATACAGACCTACAAGCACTTGGAATCAACGACTGGCAAGAGAAGGTCCACCAGAGAGACGAATGGAGACGGATTGTATTTGCAGCAAAGAACGTCAATGGCTCGGAACGCTGAAGAAGAAGAAGAAGAAGAAGAAGAAATAATTACTAATAATTAAAATAAAATTATTTTGTACTTGAATTTCAGTTCTCCATTATATGTTTTGAAAATTTACTTACTGCGTTTGCTCAATAATTACCTAGTGATTTCTTCCTAAAACCTATCATTCAAGTTTCTTTAGTGACCATTTCAATTTTTTAATATTAAAAATAATGTATATGTTGAGGGGGGGGGGGGCATGGGGTGGGGGAGGGGGGCAATATGAATTTTAGAAAGGCTTAAGTGGGGCACGGAACAAAAAAAGTTGGGAAACACTGCCTTAGCATGTCTTCTATCAGATTCGGTTATTGTTTTTCTTTAAAAACTGTTATTTTTATGCAATATGCATATGTTACTGAACCCACCCTAGGTGGAGAATTGTCTAATTATTGAAAATTGCAACGAAATTGACGTTTTTTTTAAACAATAGCAACGATATCTCGCCGACGCACGATCCGGGTGTTTCATACATCACTGTAAAGGTCATGAACTCCCCTAATTGTCCGTTAAACTTCGGGTTCGTTTAATTGAGAGCTCTTATGTGTACAACGGTTTCTTTCGAATCAATAATCTTCCAGAAACACCCATATATGGAATACCTCGCCGAATGCGCAAAGCCCGTTGGCGGAAACTGACCACGTGGGTTTCGAAGATGGCCGTTTTGTTGTGTTTTCGCTTGGCAACCGATCTACACGCGAATTGAAAAATGCCTTGTTCCAAGAAGTTTAACATACAATCATCTGCTCAACGTAAGAAATCATGAAGTCAATAACTGGCAATTGCTCATAAGCACCGAAAAGCCTACCAGAACTTAAACATTACAGAAAAGTCTGAATTTAACCCTAAGATAACTTTTTTAATATATACAATCATGAAAATAATTTGTTTGTCCCTGTTTTCTAATAATTGTGCCATATTGTTTTACTTTGTTTCAATTTTTTTTTTTCAAAAACGGTGTGTCACATTACAACGAAACTTAGCAGACATATTCTGCATTGTATTATGCATATTTTGTCAAGAGCTTTTTTAAAACTAAGATTTAGTTTTTGTGCAATAGTAAAATAAATCAAAAAAATTGTCAATGAAAATGTTGAAATTTATTTTTAATTATGAAGAAAAAAAAGACCAAAGGATATCACTAAAAGCTTCTGACAGAATGTACATATTCTATGTCTGTACCCATATACAAAATAGGAAGCATATAAATTAATAAATAACTGTTTTAGACCATATTTAAGAAATCCAATATGGCCGCTGTTTATCTTGGTTTCCATGGCAACCGTTACGTACAAAGTCAAATTGACAGTATTTTATCAATCATCAGTCTTCAGTATCAAATCCTATACCATAACAGAACATAGAAATTAAATATTATAGAATTTGATTTTTTAGGGTGAGCATCGCCTTTAACGGCGAAAGACCTTGGAAGTCTAAGGGGTTTATGTTGATAAATATGTTTAGAGGAAATGTCATTTATGTTTGTAAATATAATTCAATTTGAACAAGTAGTTCTCTCTCTCTCTTTTTCTCTATCTTTCTCTCTCTCTCTCTCTTTCTCTCTCTCTCTCTCTCTCTCTTCCCCCCCCCCCCCCCCCCCAATGCTGGTGCAATTATGTTTGCTTAGAGAATATTTAAAATATAATAGCATGATAATAATGCCTTGATGGGTGTCTCCTTCCCTCCACTAGCCTACGGGACACCCTTGGGCAAGGTGGATTGATTGATTGATTGATTGATTAATTTAGGAACCGACATCACAGCATTCAGGACATTCCCATAAGCGCTCCGTCCCCATCCTCAGCAGCCAGCGAAGAGTTCCAACACTAATAGTTCCAGTAGCAATCTGATTATATGTCCGTCTCGCCTTTCCTCTGAGCGTCGAGCGTCGGCCAGATCCCCTCGTCACACCTTGCTGTCTCATTCTTACCAGACTATGGTGATCCATTTGCTCCTCCGAGGTGTACGCGTGCTCCCACAAGGCCGCAACCACGTCTGCCTTGTCGTGCATCAATACTCCACCAAGTTTTGCAGAGCCAGCAAGGTGGAGTACCCGTTTAGCCCCCCGATCAGGGTTACGTGAAGCCATGGGTGCAGGTGGTGGATGAAGTTGAGGAGCAGCCGACAGATAGTTGTAGGTTATGGTCTCCAGTTTCACGACGGTAGGCAGAGGATCTCTTTTTTGGGAGACATTGGCTACGGTCATCGACCAGTATGGTCACTGCTAGGAAGGAAAGCAATGGCAAACTACCTTCTTTACAGATACCAAGAATATTATGTACTGCAGTCTTATCGATAATCAGAGAAACAGCGTAAATGGGTGCTCCATAGGAGCAGCCTCGCCCGGTAGGGGTAGTCATGTGCACCAGGTGATTCTAGACCGTCATCAGGAGACTGAGTGCAAAAGAATATCAACATTGAAAGTAGGAACTTGGAATGTAAGAACTATGAGTGGGGATGGGACATTAGATAACATTAAGAATGAAATTAGAAGATTAAATATTAACCTGTTAGGTATATGTGAGACCAGATGAACAGGAATGGGCATTATGACATCTGAGGAATATAGAATAATCTATTGTTGTTGAGAGAAAAAACAGCGAGGAGTAGCAATTATAATGGATACAGAGAGAACAAAATCGATCAAAGGATATTGGACTGTATCAGACAGAGTGTACTGGTGAAGTTGAGTGGAAGACCTTTTGATGTCAACGTCATACAAGTTTATGCACCAACAGCAGACAGTAGTGATGACAGCATTGATGAATTTTATAGTGATTTAGAGAAAGCCTTCAAGAAATGCAAGAATTCTGAAGTAACTATCATAATGGGTGACTTGAATGCCAAAGTTGGAAATCAACAGGACGGATGCATAGTGGGCAAGTATGGACTAGGGCAGGGGTGGGCAAACGTTTTGTGCGTAGGGCCGCATTGGCAAATGTAAAACTATTTGCGGGCCGCATGTATGTGTATATATTGTATAAAATGTCCATTTTGCTTACAGGAACCTATCACAATAAGTAATTATTAATTATTTATATGTTATTAAGCAGTATAAATAAATAATGATTGCAATGTTATGTTACTTATCTACTTATACATTATATTTGACAATATGGACAAAAACTTTTACTAATTTGTTAACAAGATTTTACAACATGTTATTATAACAAATATTCTTTATTATCTATCAATGGCTTTAATTTAGACACAAACCGACTACACTGTCACTATAATTGTTGATTTCTAATGAGATGTATGTAACTGCTTGCACGTTTTGACAATATTCTTGAAATCTGGAGAAAGTTTACTTATTGAAATTCGCATAACAGCATGCAAGTTGCAGTCCGACAATAAAGACCTACTCTTAGATTTGTTGATCTTCAAGGAAGAGAATGCTTGTTCGCAAATGTATGTTGATCCAAACAATGATAAAGTTTAGCTGCAAAGTTTTTCAAGGTGCGAAATGATTCTTGTCATGAAGATCCATAAAAATCCAGCAAACCATCTGACTTGAATTTCTATTTCAGGTCATGATCTAAGTCAAGCAGCTCCAACTTTATATCCTCTGTGGCTGTATCAGCTTCTGCACTGAAAGGGGAACTGAGAATATTAAACTGTGGCTCTACGTTCTTGAAATCTTGGAATCTCCGTCCAAATTCTTCAATCAGTGCATCTAATTGGGCTTTGTACTTTTCAGTCATTTCACCAGAAATGGTTTCTTGTTTCAGCAAAGGGAAGTGACAAAATCGTTTTCACTTGCTTGTCCGGTGTACAGTGAGAGTTTGCCTGAAATGATTTTACATGTACATACAATTCATGTACGAACACACCATTGCCCTGAAGTTTGTCAATTCAGTTCATTTAACTTTTCCATAATTTCAATGGCAAAAATAAAATCTACATTCCACTCTTTATTGACAATATTAGTATTAAAGTCACATTCAATGCCCTTTATCTCTAGGAACATCACTATTTCTTATCTGAGTTCCCACACACGCCTCAACACCTTGCCGAGACTCAGCCATCGAACACTGGCGTGGTACAGGACATCGGATTGTTCAGTTTCCAAATCGTCAAGTAATGCCTTGAACTGTATGTGATTAAGTCCTCTTGATCTGATGAGGTTGATGACACTGACAACTTGGTCAATAACATGCTTGATATTCAAAACAGTTTTTCACAGACTTTCTTGATGAATCACACAGTGAAGTGGTAATAATGTATGGTCTGGATATTCTCCTTTAATCTTATCACTTATAAACTTTACCAGACCTACATTTGTTCCAGTCAAAGCACGAGCTCCGTCAGTTGTAACACTTGCCATCTTGTTCCGAACTAACTCAGTTCTTTCAATACAGTTAGTAAAAGCATTGAATATATCATGGCCTGTGGTTGTGTCTTTGAGTGACTCAACACTCAATAATTCTTCAGTGAGTTTGAAAGAAGTGTTTATTCCACGTATAAATATCAATAATTGGGCAGTATCATGTACATCGGTACTCTCATCCAATGCAAGAGACTACCACAAAAATTGTTTATTTGCATCTTGAAGTTTATGCATAACATTGTAACTTATCTTATCAACACGTCTGACCACAGTTCTCCTGGATAAAGTAATGTTGTCAGATCTGTTTTTGTGTGTGTGTTCTGGACACATAATGTTTGCTGCATCTAGCAAACATTCCTTGATGAACTCGCCATCAGAAAATGGCTTGTTCTGTTTTACAATTCTGTGTGACAGCACAAGACTAGCTTCAGTTGCAGCATCTTGAATTCAAGACTGTTTAGTGAAAACGGTTTGCTGTTTCTCCAAAATTTTTCACCAACTCAAGGCATTTCCTTTCCCTCCCTTCGGCTGTTAAATTGTATCCGAAATCGGAATATTTTGTTTGATAATGTCTTTTTAAATTGTACTCCTTGAAGACAGCCACTGACTCACGACACAGCAAGCTACCAACTTTTATAAAACAGTACTTAGTTGTCCATTCATAATTAAAAACACGGCATTCATCTTCAATCTTACATTTGTTATTGACACTCATTTCTTAAATAAAATTCGAACAGTTAGAACTGTACAAAACTTTAAAACGGAAATGAAACAAAACCTACTTCCGGCTGTGTGTGAAAATAAAATATTCGGAAAACAAGTAGTAAACTCAGAATAAATTTCAGAAATATATCAAGGCTACTACAACAAATAAATTAATTTGAACATTGTAAATGTGGAAATAATTTAAAACAGCAAAAGACTTTTAAATTTAATATTTTCTTGCAAAATAAATCATTTTATTCACCGGAGAAATATCTGTTTTTCATAAAATCACCCTTATTAAATTTTTCATGTCGATAAATATTTCTCTATATAAAAATCGTTAAATTCGCATTTTAGCATAACATGGATTCAAATGTTGCTGTATGTAGCCAGGGGCCGGGTTTGGGTGAGCGCCCAACCTTACATAAATACCCTAATGGCTCGTGCATTCATCACCTATGCAGCAGAAGTCCAACTTATGGCCTTCTCGTGACGGAACTGTTTTAACTAACAGGAGAAGGGGCGGCGGCGAGTCACTGGCGCCGAGAAATATACAGAACGCTTTAGATGTGTATGCTCGTACGTGCATGCGCAGACATGTGTGTGCGTGCCTACACAGCTAAACTTGAGTAAGACCACAGTCTGCTCTAGCAAAGGAAAGGTGCTAAATAAAGTGGCAACCAGCCAGGATGTGCACCACAGAAATCAGGATGCCACCAATCAAGCGCAATGCAATATGTCGACTACGGCTAAAT
>OY992896.1:54732488-54827488 GCA_963921405.1 Cepaea hortensis
AAGAAGAATAGATCTTCCGTCTGCTGTTATTAAAGTGCCAAATGAATGCTCTTAGAGAGTTGATAAAAACAAAAGAAAACTTAAAATTAAACGGAATAATATGCTTAATTGGATTGCAAGCGTTCAGATTGCGATGAATTGGGAGTTAAGGATAAGTTGAAATTCATTGTGATTCACAATAGGCGCTGCTATTTCTTTAATTAAGCAACGCGTCACGTATTTAACTCCTTTTGCCATTGTCAGTTTTGAATACTAATAACTTCATCTAGGTATTAAACCTTTTTTTTTTTGCATATCCTTTTTTACAGGACATCGCTGTCAACACGAGCATTTTACTGCTGTTATTGATGCCTTGGCAAGTTTACGTTCAATAGTTTGCCATTGCTTTCTGAACGATCGGCTCCCATACCAAATTGTTAGAACCCAGAGAAACGCAGTCTGCTGCCAAATCACGCGCAGCTGTGTTTCGAACGCGAGTAAGCGGGATTACGAATCGCGTTCATAATTCCTTCGCCATGGAGATCAGCATTTATTACATTGTTTGTTGTTGTTGCATATCCCTTACAGGACGTTGCAGTCAATATCAGCATTTTCAGCTGCTGTTGATGTACTAGGCAAGATTACGCTCAGTAGTTTGCCATTGCTTTCTGAGAGGCCGGCTCACATACCCTGTAAGTTATCAACGTGGCGAGAACCACTACCGATTCTCGCGCATGTTACGTCACTCATGAGAATATACGGGATTACGGAGAAAGACGTTAACTCCTAGATTACATTAGCTCCCATTAAAGATACAAGGCAGTGCATTTTGCCGGTTTCTGGTTGTGATGTAGTGTTTTCTAGTCATGGCACAACATGCTTATAATTTTACTATTCAATCAATCATGTGCCATGCCGGAAAGCTATTAGGGAGTTAACATGTAGTAAAAGGCGTTTAAAAAAAAGAGGGCGGACTTAATTTCAAAGGGGTTTATCCCATGTGAATCGGTCTCTTTGCACAGAGCGGTCTACCGAAAGCATGGCACAGGACGCGTCGCACAGCGACGACCCCCAGGGGTCTTAGAACAAACTGCACTCGTCAACCGAATGAGTCCGAAAACAATCCCACGATATTCGGAATACGAGGCGGGTAACGTTTAGGGGACAGTCAAAACTGTTTGTAGACGGTCAACATGTTTTGTGCACGTTATGAAAGGACCTAAACTAGAGAACTTGGTGACTACTGGTAAGATTGATGGGAAAAGATCAAAGGGAAGGCAGAGGAGTAAATATATGGATGACTTGACCACATGACAGATCGAGACAATAACACAGAGCTGATCCACGACTCTTGTGATCGAGTAAGAATGGGAAGCATGACCGCCCACGCTTATCGGCATGGCACTTGATGGTGATGAACTTTTAGGGAGTTGATAAAGGTATTACGGACCCTCCAGATTGCGCCATCTGGGATAGCGATACACAGATTGAGAACCAGTGGTATACCACGTATTGACTTAATAAAATCAATTTGACACATGGGGTAACATTGCTGAAACAACAAAACCATTAAACAGGTGTAGCCTTTTATACTGCGGATAATTTTGTGTGGGATTGATACTTCATTACACAGGCCGTTGCTTGTGAAAGGAGTATCATTCGACTCTTTGTTTGAATCAAGGACAACTGAAGTATTGATAGCACATAATGTTTATTCAGTTTAACATACCATATATGTGGATGCTTTAGTTATTTAGAGTGTTTTGTTTCGAAAGCAAGGCCGAGTTCTATCAGCTGAGCCGAGTGTTCTACACCAGTTGTACTGGTGTTGCATCAGGCATGTTGTTTTACCTCGTATATTTCTTCCTCTTCTTCTTCAGCTCTTGATATTTCTAGTGGAGTATAGCCTCCAGCCCCTCATACAAAACCCTTTGTGGGTCAATTATGGCTGTTTGGATGTTAGCTGAACTTTTTCTACCATAAGAGAAAGCCATTTTCAGACTAACCTTTTTATTCGCCTTTAAAGACATTGTCGGGTTTTACCTCTCGTGCTGAAACAAGTTTGGGAATGTCAAAGCTGACTGTACAATTACATATGTATCGTAAACGATATGACTAAGACGTTGCATATGTTTAAGCTTGTATCAAGTTTTGAAAAAAGGTTTACTAAAGCGAATTAAATCCGGCCTGAATCTGGTAGTCTGGCTGACCTGCCTGTTGCCGGTATTTGCTGTAGCCGAATGGGATATTTTAAGACGAATGTTGCGAATTCCTTGGTCTGCCAGAGTAACTAACAAAGATTCCCTGAAATATGCTAATGAAACTAGAACACTATATACAACAATAAGAAAGAGACACACAGGTCATATGATGAGACATTGGAGAATTGGAGAACATCGTGACAACTGAATAGATCGAGGGGAAGAGAGGCAGAGGCAGACCAAGGGAAATGATGCTGGATGGATTGAGACTCGCATGGAGGAATCTCATTGGCAGAGTTGATCCAAACTCCAAAGTCCGAGATCTATGGAAAGCCATGAACGCCTGCACCAGCTGGCAGGGCACTTGATGATGATGATGATGATGATGATAATGATGATGATGATGATGATGAATGGAACTTATTGTACTGGGTCAGCTGGAACTCAAGCTTGCATGCCAGTAATTGGTACTCGCTTAGTTGAATAAGACGGATTTTTTAAAAAAGTGAGACGGATTGTTCTCGCCCGGTAGGTACTTAATATGACCTACCGGTTATGGATAATTGTTATAGTCTGTCCGGAAATTAATGCCGTCATTCACGATCAATTATTTTGAAAACTGTCTGTTGCATCGTTATGAAATTTTTCCAGCCGTCTTATATTTACCCCCACCCAAGGAATATGTCTTTGAAAGGTCCAAAAACAACTTAAATCATTGAAAGCGGCGACATTCCTTTGATCTTTTGCTGAAAAACTAGTGATTTCTCGCTAACGAAGTTATTTTTACGGTAATGTGAGACATGTCAATTCTGTTGACACACAAAGGCGTATCCGGATTCGTATGAGAGTGGGTGCAATGAAAGAATTAGCTTAAAATCGACAGGGTCGGCTGCATTGCACCGGGTGTTTATCCCATATGGCTTAGTTTCTTTCCGCAGCGCGGAAAGCGTCGCACAAAGCACGAACTCCGTAGCTCCAGCGACGACCCTCGGGAGTCTCCGAAAAAATGCACTCGTGAAATGAAGGACGCGGCCCGGAATCGAACATACAACCTTCGGAGCCCGAGTCAGACGGTTTGACCACTTCACCACGGAGAATCCCGAGAGGGGTGCAATGTGTAATATTAGTAAAGACAGAGAATTTACAGAGGCACGGGGTAAATAATTTGTAAATTAACAGGAAAGTAGAAGGAATATATTTCTTACCTTATTTTTCATTTCCTTCTTGTTTCTTCAGTTATCAGTTATCAGTTGGGGTATCTTCATTGCACTCCGGACATGTCCATAGGTGCTCAGATCCTCCCCCCAGCATATGCATCAGCGTCCGGTGACTAATAGTGCCAGTTCTGTGTTGGTTGACGAGGCGCCTTGTTTTCCCGATGTACCTCTCGCATCTGGCCGTGCCGAATTCTTACTCCCAAGTCTTTCATCCTGGACAGCGATGTGGATTCACTGACGTCAAAGTCCTCTATTTTCGCCATATCTTTAAGGACGTTAATAACATCGGCACGATCCATGCGCTGGCCATCTACAGGGGGTGCAGAGCCAGCCAGTTTATCAGCTCGTTCATTTCCCTCGACTCCCGCATGTCCCGGGACGAAGATGAAGGTGACTTTACGAACAACAGACTTCCGCAGCGACTCAGTCCACCGTCTACGTACAGATCCAGCTTCGATCTTCTGAATCATGCGCATTGAGTCACTTAGTACACACACGTTGGTATAATGCTGTGATTCCAGCCATATAAAAGCCTGTGTAACTGCCATCACCTCCATCGTCATGCTGCTCGAGGTCATAGAGTGGGCACCACTGGATTCTTGAACGGTTCGGCCCACTGAATGGGCTGTAAATGCCCACGCACTTCTGTGCTGCTTTACAGCAGATCCATCTGTATAGATAAGCACTTTGGGGCTATATGAGTGTTCATAGATGAGCGCGTTGACTTCTGCATTGACAGCGACAGGGTTCTGCTCTCTGCACCGTCTGTCGAGTGTGATAATGCAGGAGAAAGTGCACTTAAAAGCTGGAGGCACCGGCACCCATTCCTTGCCGGGGTTGATACTGGTAAGACTGCAGACCTGTCTGACGACATCTTCCGCCCGACCCATCCATGATTTGCCTCTCTTTAGCCTGAGACCCTTTTCTCTGAATATAGCGTCATGCAGAGGTGCTGCTCATCTGCACTTATTTTTAAGAATGCACGAGCTCTCCAGATCTTGATCCTGTGTTCCATTGTCGGGAAGTAAAAGAGGTATCTCATTGATACACAGCTGGTGTCTTTCGTGCAGCCCAAAATGATGCGCATGGCTTCGTTTTGTACCTTTTCAAGTCTTCCAGTCTGTGTAGGGCTGATAGTGAGGATGACCAGGGCATACTCTGCTCAGACCTTAATCTGTGTCGGACGATTCCAGTAGGTTGATGATTGCTCTCGGTTGCATAAAATTCAATCCATCCTTTCTCCAATAGTCTTCTTCCTCTTTCAACACATGGTCCTCACATTTTTTCCAGTAACTTTTATCAATATTTAATAGCGCGGACTGCGTTAGTATCTTGACGTCAGACAATTTGAATGTAGTATTGGCAGCTGCCACTTGTCCTTTAATTTTAGCTCACACAAGTTCTATAGGGTTTAAATGAGAATGATATGGCGGAAGTCTCAAGCACCTATGGCTATGCTCTTCTATCAACTTGTCAATTTGATATGTCTTGCTTTTTGCGCCTGTTTTACAAGGGACAACAACTGTAGATTGAAATATGTTTCTGGAAATGGTATATTTTCCCTTCGGAGCCATATCTTTATTGCTTCCTTTGTGCTCGATGCCGTAGGTATTTTGTCTTCTTGGGCAACAACATTGTGATATGATGGATTGTCCATGATTAGACAAGACGGTCTATCAAGGGATGGAAGTACTGTATTCTTGAGCCAATCTCTAAATACATTACCATTCATCTCATTATGATAATCCCTATTGTCTGTATGCTGTGATACGAACACGAGCCCAGCATTCTGTAGCAAGCCATTATGAGTACTACCAGCATGGGCTATCACCAAACGCTGTCCTTTACTACTGGGCACATAACGTTTTATCTTTCCATCCATTGATTGCCATTCCTTTTCACTTGTGTAGTGCGCATTGATCCACGTTTCATCCAAATACACTATGTCATAATTTTCTTTGCGCATTTTCCTTATTTCACGTAGGTATCTGCTTCTCATGGCTCCTAAATGCGGTTGCTCGCAAAGGATATTTCTACCTCCCTTGTACTTTCTAAAAGTGAAGCCTAATGTCCTTATAATTTTCCACAAAGTTGTTTTGGATAGCTCTATGTTATTGTCCTTTCTCAACAAAACCCTCAGTTTTCTCACACTCACTGTTTCTTTGGCATCCATCATTTTTATAATAACTCGTCTGATGACATCTTTGTCAAAGCTGTCTACAATTGCCTTTCTACCTACCGTTTGCTTATCGCGTGTTGGTTTCATTCCAGATTCTTGCACCCATCGACGAAACGATCGTTTACTCAAACCTAATGCATGCACTGTTCTTTTTTCGGGATTTGTAACAGTATGAAACAGTTTCCTGCGATTTGCTTCTTGACAAAAATATGTGTACAACTTCATAGCGATGTTTTGAAGTGTACACAATTTCACTTTTAATCCCATTGAACAGTATTAACACATTCAAATATTAGCTATTAAGATTACATTAATCGTAAGATTTAATTATATAATCACGTTTCATGAAAGAACCCACAGTTGACGACGCCTCTGAACTATAACACTCAGTCTGTGCAAAAACGAAAGACCGCCAGACAATTTTGAAAATAGCGCGAATGGATCTTGCTGAGCTGTAATACTCTAAAAATTAAGGCATTCATGGCGGGGCTGTAAAATATATACTGCATATAAGCAAAAATTGAAATCTGCTGTACAATCTCCAGAACAAAAAATTTTTTGTTGGGTGGACATAATGATAAGGTTATATACTACATCTCATTATTTTCCATCAGTTGGTTACTGATATATTCAATTTTATATTGAGGCAACAAAAAAACACACACTATAGTTGCATATCCTTTAAAGGACGTTTGCAGTCAACACCAGAATGTATTATGCTGTTGTTGATGTCTTGGCAAGTTTACGTTCAGTAGTTGCTATATTTTAATAGGACTTGCTGTATTGGGCCGGTTGGTACTCAATTTGACCTGGCGGTTTTGGACACTAGCTATAGTTGAATTGTGTTGTATAAATGTTGTACTTGGTCGGCAGGTACTCAGGCTGACCTGCTAGTAATGAGTACGTATAGTTGAATGGGAGATGTTGCGATTTTTACATAGATAACACGTTATAATTTCCAGCTTGTCCTTAGTTTGCCATTTCTAAAGCTAATGTCTCAGTGACGAAGGGCTTACGGTCGTAAGCCCGCTTACACGCGTTCTAAACACAGCTGCGACCGATTTGGCAGTAGACGGCATTGCGCTGGGTTTTAACGAGTTGGTATGGGGGACGGTCGTTCAGAAAGCAATGGCAAACTACTGAACGTAAACTTGCCAAGGCATCAACAACAGCAGTTGTGTTGTCAGCGATATCCTGTAAAAAGGAAATGCAAAAAATAAAAAAAATAAAAGTTAATATTAGTTGTTATACTTTTCAGCTTGTAGTCAGTTTGCAACTTTTAAAGCTAATACCATGTGTTATATTGTTCCAGCTTATAGTTTACGATTTCTAAAGCTAATACCATGTGTTATATTGTTCCAGCTTGTAGTTTACGATTTCTAAAGCTAATATCAGTTGTTATATTTTCCAATTTGTAGTTAGTTTGCGATTTCTAACGTAGATAACACGTGTTATACATTCCAACGTGTGGTCAATTTGCTGTTTCTGAAGCTAATATCAGTTGTAATACTTGTCAGCTTGTCATATTTAGTGTATTAATGTAACAATAGTAAAGATAGAACATAGTGAGTTAATGAATATTCACATAAACTTTAAATCTACACAATCAGACTTGCGGTATAGGACGGTTTAAACACAGAAGTCAAAAACAATATGTTGCACGATTTATTGCCTGGCACATTTCGCTGCATCTCGTCAGGTACATACTGTAGTTATAAATCATATTTAGTAACAGTTACAATGTTAGTTGCATATCCTTTACAGGACGTTTGCAGTCAACACCAGAAATGTTTTGCTGTTGTTAATGTCTTGGCATGTTTACGTTCAGTAGTTTGCCACTGCTTTCTGAACGGCCGGTACCCATACCATTTCGTAAAAAGCCAGCGCAACGCAGTCTGCTGCCAAATCGCGCACAGCTATGTTTCGAACCCGTGTATACGGGATTACGAACCGTGTAGGAACGAGGACCAGCTTATGAAGTAAATACATGAATAATACTTAAGCTGAAACAATTAAAACACATACTCACATGTATTTTTCGAATGTGGAACATCGGTTATCCCCACGGTAATTTCAAATGTACAACAAACGCTTTCTGTTTTCACATAACCGGCGGGAATCACCTAATTGCGTCTGATAATATTCCCTGATGTCTAGTTAATTTACTATTAACAGTGTAAAACACCCTTATCCGCTAAACCTTTGTGGTTTGGTATTGTAAAAAATGAAACAAATCACCAATAAATTTATTATTTGGTGTTCTTTGACAATAAGCAAATCATCATCATCTTCTTCTTCTTCTTCAGCTTTCCGAGCCATTGAGGTTCTTTGCTGCAAATACAATCCGTCTCCATTCGTCTCTCTGGTGGACCTTCTCTTGCCAGTCGTTGGTTCCAAGTGCTTGTAGGTCTGTACATGTATTATCTCTCCACCGTGTTCTTGGTCTACCTCGGGGTCTACGGTAATTTATTTCCTGAGTGTAATCATCATCATCATAACACATACTCACATATACTCATAACATAAAAAAATATATGCTTTTCTGTTTACAGGCTTTTGTTGGGTTTAGCTGATCGATTTCAATGGGTAACACTAGCGCAAGTATACCAAAACAGAATCTGTCACCTTTGGATGAAAAACGGTATGTGATGCTTTTTGGCACATAAAAACGGTATGTGACAATTACTAACTCATAAAAGACGGTATGTGACATTAGTTGACTGATAAAATCTGTACGTGATACTTGTTGACTGATGTAAGACGGTGATATACACAACATGATAATTTTTGGATGATATAAATGATGTTTGCTATTTGGGTGAAAAACAGTTTGTTACATTTATTGGCTGATGAAAAAACGGTATTTGCTATTTCGTCGAAAGGCAGAATGTAATAATGTGTTGGATGCCGTTAAACGGTGTTTGATACTTGGATGAAAGGCAGTATGTAACAATTGTTAATGATGACAAAAGGTGTTTGCTACATGGCTGAACGGCAGCATGTGATTCTTGTTGTGTGATTTAAAAAAAATTAAAAAAAAATAAACGGCGTTTGCTGTCTAGGTGAACTGCGATTTGTGTTTCACTTGTTGAATTATATAAAACAGACTATCATGTCTTTTTGTTTACTCAAAGTTGGTTTCTGTAAATGAATAGCAATTGCCTCTGCCAGCTTTAACATGCGACTATTTTGTGTGTTAAACAACTCACGAAACGCATTGTCCCTATCAATCACATGACCGGTTTCTAAAATATGCCGTTCAATCGATAATTTAGTAGATATTCAAATTACTGTGTGAAAATATGTTGTGTATATTTCCGATTGAAGGATTTATCTAAAGGTTTTAGTGTATGTTTTGTGATTTCTGCAGTATGCACCTGTGTCCATACATGTTTACTCTCATCATATCCATACATGTTTACTTTCATCATGTCCATACATGTTTCATAATATCCATACATGTTTCCTCTCATCATTTCCATACATGTTTGCTCTCATCATATCCATACATGTTTGCTTTCATCATATCCATACATGTTTACTCTCATCATATTCATACATGTTTGCTTTCATCATATCCATACATGTTTGCTCTCATCATATCCATACATATTTGCTCTCATCATGTCCATACATGTTTGCTTTCATTATGTCCATACATGTTTACTCTCATCATATCCATAGATATTTGCCCTCATCATGTCCATACATGTTTACTTTCATCATGCCCATACATGTTTGCTCTCATCATGTCCATACATGTTTGCTCTCATCATGTCCATACATGTTTGCTTTCATCATATCCATACATATTTCCTTTCATCATAACCGTGCATGTTTGCTTGGGTCTTTCTTGATCAGAGAAACAATCTTCAAAGAGAAGGAGGAACAGATTATCCAGAAAATTTTAGGGAGATCCAAACACAAGAAAAAACATGACGATTCCAGCGACGAGGGTAAGATAGTTGTCGTAAATATGACGTCATAAGCGGAAATCTTTATAGTGTGGCAATTTGGCGTGTACATCTGTCTGTTGTCTGTGTGTCTGTGCATGTGCGTCTGTCTGTTGTCTGTGTGTCTGTGCGTGCGTGTGCGTCTGTCTGTTGTCTGTGTGTCTGTGCGTGTGCGTCTGTCTGTTGTCTGTGTGTCTGTGCATGTGTGTTTGTTTGTGTATGTGTGTGTGTGTGTGGTGTTCAAGTGTGTACATTTTATAGGTATGTTTTTGTATAAATGTAACATAAGAAGCAGCAGCAGAAGAAGAAGAAGAAGAAGAAGAAGAAGAAGAAGAAGAAGAAGAAGACGAAGAAGAAGAAGAAGAAGAAGAAGAACAAGAACAAGAACAAGAACAAGAACAAGAACAAGAAGATGAAGAAAAAACGAAGTACAAGATAAAGAGGAAAAAAACAGAAATAAAAGAAATGCGAGGGCGAAGAACGAGGAGGAGAGGGATGAGAAAGAGGGGGAGAAGGAAGAATAAGAAAAAGTAGAACAGGCGATGGACACGACAGCGATGACGACGACTAAGAAAAGAAAGAAGAAAAAGGCGAACAAGAGAAGGCCAATAATAATAATAATAATAATAATAATAATAATAATAATAATAATAATAATAATAATAATAATTCTTCAGCTTTCCGAGCCATTGAGGTTCTTTGCTGCAAATACAATCCGTCTCCATTCGTCTCTCTGGTGGACCTTCTCTTGCCAGTCGTTGATTCCAAGTGCTTGTAGGTCTGTACATGTATTATCTCTCCACCGTCTTCTTGGTCTACCTCGGGGTCTACGATCATTTATTTCCTGAGTGTAAGCGAGTTTTGTTTCCCTATTATCTTCCATTCTTTCTATATGCCCCAGCCATTGTAGTCTATTAGCCTTCATGATACCAGTGATTATATAATAATATAATTTATAATAATAATATAATAATAATATTATATAATAATATAGTAATAATAATAATAATAATAATAATAATAATAATATACAGGTAATATACTGTAAAAAACGCAATATTTTTGGTGTTACTTTTATAAAAGATATTCGCTGATTCGACATACATCAGTCAACCTATCGACTGTGTCCATCTGGTCATTAACTTCACGCGATTACCTGAATTGTACTCACCTCATAATTCGTGAGGTCATGAAAGACTTTTTTAAGGTCGAAACAACATTTTTGACAATAACTCGTGACACGTTCAAGATAATCCCATGAAACTTAGCGAACTCAAAACTCTCTAACCATATTATTGAATGCCTATAAATGATTGACGCTCCTCGAATAAATTCAGTTGAAAATTCAATGCGTAGGTATGGCTCATCTCACTACAGAACAACGACTCATCATCATTGGACGTGTACAAGCTGGACAGTCACAAAGTGTAGTAGCCAGAGAATTTAATCTGGTTAGAAGCACAATTAGTCGCCTTTGGAGGCGATTTCAAGAAACTGGCTCAGTGCCAGACCGGCCGCGCAGTGGAAGACCAAGAATCACAACTGCTCCCGAAGACCGCTCATTTGGCTGCGTCACCTTAGGAATCGATTTGCATCTGCGTCCTCCACAGTCCAGTCAATGCCAGGAGCTCGTAGAATTTCAGATCAAACTGTGAGGAACCGCTGTAAGACGCTGATCTTTGGGCTAAAAGACCGTACAGCGGTTCTGTTCTTACGGATCAACATCGCTAGAACCGACGGCAGCGGGCGAATCAGAACCGTCAATATAATGTTGGTACAAGTTTGCAATTGAAACTGCAATAATGTTTGGTTTCTTTTTGTTTGTGAACAGTATAATAATAATAATAATAATAATAATAATAATAATAATAATAATAATAATAATAATAATAATAATAACAATCATAATCATAAGACAGAGAAGAAAAAACGACGTAGACGAAGAAATCGACGAAACAGCAGCAGTAGCTAAAGAAGAAGAAGAATAAGAAGGACGAGGAGGAAGCGGAGGACGATTATTAGTCTATCAATCAATCAGGGGCCGTCTCCACAATGACGGTCGGCTGCAATGGATCTCCAACACTGTCTCTCTCGCTGATTGTAAATTCTGCCAGCTTGATGTTCGTCCATCTCTTGATGTTATCTTCACACTTGTATCGTTGATCGTTGCCTACCTCTTGCTCGCTTGCCTTCAACCTAACACCCCCCCCCCCCCATTGTGAATTTTATAAGAGTTTTATGTCTTTTAACATGGCCAAAATATTTCACTTGCCTCTTTTTTATTTCTTTCATTAACCCTCTTTTCATTCCCAGTTGTTCTAGAACCTCTGTATTTGATTGTTTTTGTTTCCGTGAAATACGGCATATGCTTCCGTATATCTACAGCCCCATGGCCTCTATTCGACTTTCTAATTGCTTGTTCAATGTCCAGGCTCCAGCGCAATATAGTAGTGTTGAAAACACATAACATTTGACAATTCTCATGTTTAATGCATTGTTAATCTCTCTAGATGTTAATACTGATTTCATGCTGTTGATAGCATTTTTGGCCATCCCTTTTCCCTTTTTGAATTCTGTTTCACTTCTGCCATCATCGGTTATTACATGTCCAAGATTGGAGAAACTTGTTACTTGTTCTAGTATCTCCCCGATTACTGTGATACTCATTGATGACCTCTCCTTTCCACTGCTAATTATCATAGTTTTAGTGTTTTGGATGTTATTATCTAAGCCACATTGTGCACTATACCTGTTTAGTTGTTTCACTATTTTTTTTTCAAATCTTGCTCGCTTTCTGCTAGTAACACTGTATCGTCTAGATGGCAAACTACTGAACGTAAACTTGCAAAGAGATCACAAATAAAAACAAAATGCTGGTGTTGACTGCGACGTCCTTTAAAGGATAGGCAACTACCTTCTTTTAGGAGGTAACTAAGGAAATGTAGCAGATACAGTGTAGAACGTCATTTTTATCACAATACGACAGGAAGGTTCTCGATCTATTACCACTACGCCTACCTCATGCATTTCCATGGGCAAGGTTTGCTTGGCAACCCCCGCCTCTTCTTTAAGTTAACAGGTCGTCTATAACTGTTCTTACCACGCTACCGTGCGATTATATTAGGACAAAGTACGAGGGGCTTCGAATGAAAACCTTAAATGTTGTGTGTAAGTATATTCTGAAAAAGTAAAGCACAAATGTATCATTTTTCGATGTAGTCACCACTGTGTTTAATGCAAGTCCTCCAGCGCGGATAAATTGCTTGGATTCCTGTCGAAAACAATTCTCTTGGGGTCACTACTCGGTGTGCCTAACAGTCTGTTACAGAGGTCACAACGTGTTCAAACTTCTTATTCCAATTATACACTTGCTGGACTGACAGGCATGCATCACCATGCTGGACCTTCTTCATTCATCAATGAATTTCTATAGGTTTAACCCTTCACTGATCAACAAACGGATAACAGAACGCTGCTCCTCTTTGGTACATATCATAAGTGGCGCGGACATCTTTAAACTATCACGATGACGCCACCGTGTTCGTCCGCACCGTGATGTCACGTGCTGAACACTCTTGACATCCTTAATAACAACATTTACAGGTACAAGACATTGGGATGATTACTGTAATTTCTATCTCACTTTTAAGGTTTTCATGTGAAGGCCCCCCCCCCCCCCCCGTTATATTTGCCATCTGCGTTGTCTTGACCAGTCTCCATTTGACCTCTTTTAAACATTGCCCATTGCTGGGAATTATGGAGCCACCGTAGTCACAGTTTGTGACATGCACAGTGGCTTTCTTCATCTCATCTCATCTCATCATGTTCCTCTTGTACCTTGCGGTGTCGAGGTGAAGTATAAACAGCGGGAGAGTGCCCACTTATGGGCTTCATGTATCGGTATTCACATGGACTCTGTTATTCCCTGCGTCCAACGTTTACGTGGTCGGCCTATACCTCTGCTTCCCTCTGGTCTGTACATTATTGCTTGTTGTGGTATACTGTTAGTTGGTAACCTACTTGCATGGCCAAACCATTTGACTTGCTGCTTCCTAATAAAATCTAGCGCTGCTATAACCCCCACTTTAGTCTTGGCTTTCTTGTTGGTGATAATTTTCGGTTGACATGTGGTCTTGTCTGTAGAAATAATTTCGTTTTGTTTTAAGTTACCGGCTCCGTGGCGGAGAGGTTGCGGACGCAGTTCGTAATCCCGCATACCCGCCTTCGAAACACAGCTGTGGGCAGTTTGGCAGCAGACCGCCTTAAGTTGGTTTTTTATGAAATGGTATGGGTACCGGTCGTTCAGAAATCAATTGCAAATTACTATAAAGGCAAAGGCTATGCACCTAACTAACTTTGTTATAAGTTGAGAAAGTTAAAAAAAAAATTTCACTGTCTTGTGACAGACATGATTAAGTGTTTAGAGCAGTGGTTCTCAACCTTTTTTGGCCCGCGCCCCCCTTCACCATATTTTCAGAACGTCATCCCCCCCCCCTCTTCGTATTTCCTACCAAAATATTTGGCCCGTGCCCCTATTCACCATATTTTCAGAACGTCACCCCCTTTTGTATTTCCTACCTTACCCCCCCCCCTTCCCTACACAGATTACATAATAATAAAAGCTAAATTTAATAGCACATACTAAAACAAGTCTAGATGTCCACATAAAACATGATTTGTGGGTCTACTTACTTTATAAAATGAATTTTAGAAGGATGAGACGTACAGAACCGTAAAGTATGAAGGGAAAAACAATATCAAGTGATCGGTTCTTGTATTAACGCGATATTGAAATAATCCTAATCCCCCCCCCCCCTGGAAACCCTAAAATTCCCCCCTGGGGGGACATTCCCCACCGGTTGAGAATCACTGGTTTAGAGCATTTAGCTCACTAATTGCCATGGGATAATTAATCGACTCAAGCGACTTCCCGTAACTGCCTTTGGCTTATATACAGTTGCTTTGCCCATGTAACTCCGTTTAATTTGATATATAATATAACATGTCTGCTACCACATTAATAACTTCTAAGACATAACTGTGACACACCACTACTTGCATTTGTCCGCCATGCAATTTTGTTTGATCGAAACGCACTTTTTTTATTTGGCACTGTATCTTTTAAGACGATTGAGAGTGGTTAGGTATCATCCACATATCTCAGATCTGAAGTGGGATTTCCACAAATTATGAATGGATCAACATTGTGATAAACTTCAATATTTGTGACACTTCTCACGTCATTTTCTGCATATATGATGATGTATGCGGAGAGAGTGCAGCCCGCTTTGGTTTTTTAGAATATTGGTCAGAATGTTGGTCAGAATATTGCTTCCAATGTTGATCATAATGTTGCTCAGAATGTTGCTGAGAATGTTGGTCAGAATAATGGTTAGAATGTTCGTCAGAATGTTGATAAGAATGTTGATCAGAATGTTCGTTAAAATGTTGATTAGAATGTTGGTTAGAATGTTGGTCAGAATGTTAGTCAGACTGTTGGTCAAAATGAAAATATAAATGCAATTAGTAATAGTAAAATACCCTTTTATACGCCTTAAGGCGCACGGGGCATTTTGTGCTAGACCCAAATTTGTATAGACCAATCAGCACTGGGCTTCCACGCCGCCCCAGGCGCGCGGAACACTGATAATAATCAATGTGTTCTTGTTCTTCTCCTTGGTACGATACGAAGAGACGGATGAACATGAGCAAGAAGCTGACGAAACTGACAGTGGAGACATCATACCCGAATTAGCCAAGTACAAGTATCCGTTTGAGAATGTGATCTTTGAAGGGGGCGGCAACAAAGGCTTGGCTTACTGTGGCGCGATCAGGGTAAGTAAGATGTGGTACCTGGTCATAGTCTTTGGCTTCTACTGATGGCTGTAGGGGCATCTTTGTGTGATGCTTGTGTTGCTGCAGAATAGTATGCTCAGATGTTCTTGTATTTGCCTACATTAGGCACATGCACTCTTCAAGACAAATATAGATAGACAGACAGACAGACAGACAGACAGACAGACAGACAGACGGACGGACGGACGGACGGACGGACAGACAGACAGACAGACAGACAGACAGACAGATAGATAGATAGCTGGATGGATGGATGGATAGATAGATAGATAGATAGATAGATAGATAGATAGATAGATAGATAGATAGATAGATAGATAGATAGATAGATAGATAGATAGAGTTGAGCTAAGAACTGACATCACTGCGCTCAGGACATTCCCAAATTCGCTCCGTCGCCTCGTTCAACATCCAGCGAAGAGTCACACTACTAATAGTTCCCACCGCTATCTCATTGAAAGTTCTCCTGTTCTCCCCTCTCAGTTTTGAGATTCTACCAGAACCCCCACCAATCCTCCACATTTTCATCCTTTCCACATACGGGTTCTCAATCTGTTACCATACTTTCTCCACCTGATCCCTCAGACGCATGACCACCTTCCCTTTGTCCATAGGTAACCTACCACCAAGAGGTGCATTCCCTGCCAGCCTATCAGCCTGTTCATTCTCCCCACAGAATCGCATGGCCATGGCAAGAAATCCATACAATTCTCACAATCTGAAGCGAGGTGAGCCATTCCACACGAAACATTGCTTTCTCCACCTTACTAAGCATACCCTTTGAGTCCGTAATGAATACAGTGTGTATTGCATTGGTCTCCTCTAACCAACGGAATGCCGCTGTGACTGCTTCCACACCCATTCTCATGCTGGAGGTCGTAGCCTCAAATGCCATACTCTCCCTTTTTGTTTTAAAGAATCGTCCATTAGCCTTCGCAACGAAACCCCAACCACTCCGTCTGTTTCTCAATAATCAACTTCTCGTTTTTCGGTGATTCATTCGTCTGTTTCTCAGCACTGTTTACGTTATTATACTTTTCAGCCTCCTCCAAATCTGTGTTAACTGAATTAGTTGCCCTCCGCACCCTCTACCAAATCCTTATGGCCGCCCTCTTTCCCCTCCATTATTTCTCCACCGACACCTGTCCACCATGGTGGTTGGGTAAAGATTCTTCTTGTTAGGTTTAGACCGTCCCTGTGATCTAAGGCACCCCAAGAGCGAAGAGTGGTAGCTATCATAATTAAATGCCCTGCGGGCTTTTATAGCCCCGACTGTACCGGACTTAGGTATCAGCACAGAACAGGGGAGGTGGTCACTTCCATGGTCCCCAAGGACACTCCATTTTATGTCTGCTGCTGCCTCTTGGGATACAAGTGTCAGGTCGATGGCCGTGCCAGGATCCTTCAGCGTCATTGCCAGCCTAGTTGGTGCTCCGTCATTTATACAGACCACATCCGTCTCAAGCAAGTCCTCAGCAAGATTATTAACTTGTCTGTTCTCTCCCGACCTGTCTCACTCTTTGGCGCGTGCAATGAAGTCACCACATATCAGATACCTGGTACCAGGGGTATCCGCTGAACCTTTCAACCAGTCCCAACTCTATCTGCTTACGCAAGATTCCCCACTTACATATATATTTATTAGGTTCCAGCTGTTTCGTCCGTTGTTAATCTGCATTGTCTGCACCTCTTTACTCTCCTGACCCCACCTACTCGAATCCAGTAACGCATACTGTAAGCCATCCTTGACCACCAGAGCCTGCCTATGCCTTCCCTGCCCAGTTTGGTTAATATAACATATATGGGCCAGGACACTTAAAGAAATTGTCTTCAGTTCTTGTAATATCAGGACATCAAAATCGTAGACTCGTTTCTCCAATATTGATCTTCGCTACTTTGCACTACGGCAATTCTAATACTCAACCCATACATATTTTAGTCCCAAACGATCCGTTTTCCTCCTACTCCGTCTGGCTCCAGCCCTCCTCTTCCTTTTCTTTCTCCCCTCTCCCCTACCTTTTCTTATCCGCTTCATTTGATCCCTGCTGGCTGTTGTCAAAAGTATCGAGCACAAAGAACGCACTTCGTTGCATCGGCAATAATTCTTTTTCTTTTCCATAGTTGGTTTGATTTGAAGGATGAACTAATCAGATTGGAAGACTTGAAAAGGTACAAAACGAAGCCATGCGCATCATTTTGGGCTGCACGAGAG
This sequence comes from Cepaea hortensis, assembly GCA_963921405.1. Lineage (NCBI taxonomy): Eukaryota > Metazoa > Mollusca > Gastropoda > Stylommatophora > Helicidae > Cepaea > Cepaea hortensis. Next base: position 54,750,086 of record OY992896.1, read on the forward strand.
ACACCAGCTGTGTAGCAATGAGATATCTCCTTGACTTCCCGACAATGGAACACAGGATCAAGATCTGGAGAGCTCGTGCATACTTAAAAATAAGTGCAGATGAGCAGCACCCTCTGCATGACGCTGTATTCAGAGAAAAGGGTGACAGGCTAAAGAGGGGCAAATCATGGATGGGTCGGGCGGAAGATGTCGTCGGACAGGTCTGCAGTCTTACCAGTATCAACCCCGGCAAGGAATGGGTGCCGGTGCCTCCAGCTTTTAAGTGTACCTTCTCCTGCATTATCACACTCGACAGACGGTGCAGAGAGCAGAACCCTGCCGCTGTCAATGCAGAGGTTAACGCGCTCATCTATGATCACTCAGATAGTCCCGAAGTGCTCATCTATACAGATGGATCTGTTGTAAAGCAGCAGAGAAGTGCGTGGGCATTTACAGCCCGCTCAGCGGGCCGAACCGTTCAAGAATCCAGTGGTGCCCACTCCATGACCACGAGCAGCATGACGATGGAGGTGATGGCAGTTACACAGGCTTTCATATGGCTGGAATCACAGCATTATACCAACGTGTGTGTACTAAGTGATTCAATGAGCATGATTCAGAAGGTCGAAGCTGGATCTGTACGTAGACAGTGGACTGAGTCGCTGCGGAAGTCTGTTGTCCGCAAAGTCACCTTCATCTTCGTCCCGGGACATGCGGGAGTCGAGGGAAATGAACGAGCTGATAAATTGGCTGGCTCTGCACCCCCTGTAGATGGCCAGCCCATGGATCGTGCCGATGTTATTAACACCCTTAAAGATATGGCGAGAACAGAGGATTTTAACGCCAGTGATTCCACATCGCTTTCCAGGATGAAAGACCTGGGAGTAAGAATCGGCACAGCCAGACGCGAGAGGTACATCGGGAAAACAAAGCGCCTCGTCAACCAACACAGAACTGGCACTATTAGCCACCGGACGCTGATGCATATGCTGGGGGGAGGATCTGAGCACCTATGGACATGTCCGGAGTGCAACGAAGATACCCCAACTGATAACTAACTAACTAACTAACTAATCGGCCACCCTAGTAGATCCTGCCTGCTAGGGAAGGGGCAGGGGATGTTCCTCAGGAGTCCATACGCTTAGCTCCGTCCCTCCCCCATACCAGACGTTCTACGTTCACGACCAGCTCACCCGTGGCCATTCAGTCCTCGACAAGTAGGTCCACCTTAAACTTGGTGGTTTATAATAGGAGTTTTCCATCTCCTATATGGGTCGCTGTAATAGCTAACCGGCCCCATCTACCCGGGGACAAGAGGTTCTAGCGCCTCAACCCTTCTAGCGAACACATTAGATAAATGTATACGAGGAACAACAAACAATTAACACACAATATCTATCAAATATAAAATAGTTCATAATGCAATACACAGCCAAAGTCACTGCACAACCCTGTGTTCGTGCATGGAGAAAGCCCAGATGGTAACTTCGGTGTCGCTTTTCTCTGCCAACAACCGCTACAAACTGTTACCCATCATATTTGAACATGTTGAGCAACTGTCCATTCTTTTCCCTGTTAGCAATAACCCGTTTCCACAGATGCAGCGTTCCCTACAATTCACACCACCGCGCTGTGTCAGCGATCTCCTGAGCAGCAGATGTTAGTCTTCCGAGACAAGGCCAGAAACAATTTCCTGCAAGTTCCCCGTGACTGTGAGTCACCAGCTGGCGCATAACCTTCTACACCTTTATTGTCTACAGTCTTAGTAGCAACTGCATTAGCTCTTCCGTGGCTGTAAGCTAGCACCTCACAACAGTGGAGTACACGATCATTCCACCCATGAGTTAAAGCGTCGTGCCTGACTAGCAGACTGTTTACCGCACCGTCTGACATCATGTGAATATAATAGGTCTGTGTACACATCCAGATGTGTATCATCAGCACTGAAGTTAGTTAGTCTAAACCCACAGACGCATTGCATGTCAAATTCAAAGGTGTACATGGCCACTGTGCAGCAAATGGAGCAGTTGGCAGCCGCTGGAAATTTGGCCAGGTATGGCTGCATGTGTGGTCATCACTCCCTGAGTCTCCATCTACAGCTATTGGGAAACGACAATACGTTGAGTAGTAATCTGATATCAGCACTGAACGCTGCTTTAAGGCTACATATCCACCTCCAACGACATACAGGGAACACACGTCAGCTGACGTAGCCTCCTCAATGGTGAACTTGTCCTTGTATGTTGCCACTGTGTTGGCAGCCACAAGGAATTCAGCCGTATTTCTACATATGTTCCCTGAGTTACCCCGTGCTACTATGAAGCGCACAAACGGACTGATGCATTTCAGATGCATTCCAAACCATATTGTCCTGCGTGGATGTGACAGCCTCAGTATAAGAGATGTATCCTGTAAATCATCATGGCCAGTGGCATCATTCTGTGATCACTTCATTCACAAATTGACACCCAGGACGAAAGTAACCCGTCTCACATGGGACACGAGGTGAGCAGCTTCAATCTTCAGGGTCACATATGTCATTATAACAATGACATTGCAACATACATCTTTGTCCAAACCATCCATTTTTAACTATCTTGGTGTGACGCCGTAGGAAACATAACTGACACGAAGTAGATAGCTGAGCACCAATCATAACATCGAAGACATTAGTAATCTGGTTTACTTCACACATTGAACTTTTTAGTACCGACACAACGAAATGACAATGGTAAGTTCACAACAGATCCTGTCGTAGAATTGTGGCAGACACAATGGATATAACTTGAAGGCTAGTTGCTTTCTTTGCTGCGTCTTCATCTCCCACTTGAAAGTCAGTTGAATGAACTTCTCAAGCTATGTAACGGACGCCAAGGTCCCACCATTGATAGACAGCTCTGATGTTCACCAAGACAAGCCTCCAAAGCCTTCAAACTGACATAGACCAGTTGAAGGCTTCAATACCTAATTCTCCTTGCAACTTATCTTTACTGTCATCGTTTTGCGAGAATAGATGCTCCGGCGATATTCTTTCCGACATACCGCTAATGACAATCACTGAGGTATTCACTTACCTCAGTAACCTAAAAAACACAACCTCATCTGGGTTAGATGGAATCAGCAACCGGATTCTCCGTTGTGCTGCGCCAGTGATCTGTATATCACTAACCTATGTATATAATCAGTGTCTCACCAAAGGCCACTTTCCATCAGCTCTCAAAATCGCTAAAGTGTACCCTCTTCTTAAATCTGGTTCATTGGACAATGATCTCCCGAACAATTACAGACCCATTTCCTTACTATCATCACTATCTAAGCCACTAGAAAAACACATCCATAAAGTAACATTACAGTATTTAGTTCGCAACAAGCTTATTGTTGACAACCAATCAGGATTTCGACCAAAATATTCTTGCCATACGGCCCTAACAAACATGATAGAAAATTGGCACCAGAATATAAACAACAACAGTCTATGTGGAACTGTGTTTATTAATTTCAAGAAAGCATTTGATATGATAGACCATGTTATTTTAATTAAAAAACTTCAGACAATGAAAATTGGCCCTAATGTAGTCACTCTAATATCATCTTTTCTATCAAACAGAAAGCAAGTAGTATCACATAATAAATGTCTGTCTCATACCACTACCTTCAATATTGGAGTACCGCAAGGCTCTATTCTTGGCCCTCTATTGTTTGCCTTATATATTAACGATCTACCTTTACATCTTTCGTCGTCCTGCGATCTATTTGCAGACGACTGTACAGTGTACACAAATGCTGAAAACTGTATTTTATTGGAGTCGTCTTTACAACAAGAATTATATAATGTAGTTAGGTGGAGCTATTCAAACCGTATGCAAATTAACATCACTAAAACAAAATCAATGTTACTAACAACCAGACAAAGACTTCAAACTCTAAGCTCACACACATCACTTCAACTTCACATCGATAACATGCCAGTAGAAAGTGTAATTGAGCACAAAACATTAGGCATAATCATTGATAGAAACCTAACCTTTAATTCCCACGTTCAAGCGCTTATTAAACAAACAGCGAAAAAAGTCTACCAACTCGCCAAAATTAAAAACTTCCTTGATGAGGACACAAGGAAACTATTCTATACTTCTCATATACAGACACACTTTGACTACTGCTCTACAATCTGGGACGGTTGTTCTAATTCAAACACCAAGCGACTTTACTCACTCCAGAAACGGGCCATGAGTCTAATTTATAACAAACATTTATCTGACAATCCTAGCCTGTATAAACGCCTTCAGTTACTACCACTCCGCAAACGCCTGCTTTTCAATACAGACACACTTTGACTACTGCTCTACAATCTGGGACGGTTGTTCTAATTCAAACACCAAGCGACTTTACTCACTCCAGAAACGGGCCATGATTCTAATTTATAACAAACATTTATCTGACAATCCTAGCCTGTATAAACGCCTTCAGTTACTACCACTCCGCAAACGCCTGCTTTTCAATAAAGCTAAACTAATTCACAAAATCCTGCATCGGAATGCCCCAAATTACCTTTGGCCATTGTTTAAATATAATGCTAGACACAGTAAACGTTTAAATATATTACACATTCCGAAGCCTAGGATTGACTTATACAAAACAAGCTTAACGTACTCTGCAGCTCAGCTGTGGAACAATCTTCCACAAGAAATCAAAGACATCACCAATCCCTATTCATATAATCGCAAATTACTCGAACACTATCTCAGTACGGATTATCTTCCCCCTTAATAATAGAGATAATAATAATAATAACAAAACCCTAGTATAACAGCCAGTCCCCTTTTGGTAGGCCAGTATATTCCACATTTTGCTAATAACAAGTGTCAGATCATTATCTAATTTTACTGTGTCGTGTAGTTTTGATGTTCGCATTTTGCCCATGCCTTTATAATGCATATCTTTTATATTGTTGCTGTTCTCTGTTAACCTTGAATGATGTGTGAATGAAATAATGTATGAAAGAGAGTGATAGAAGGGCAGAATGTTAGACGGGCCTGCGTGCCCAATTCTTAACCCTTTGAAAATAAAGTTTGTTCGTTCGTTCGTTCGTTCGTTCCATTTGTTAGCTTTCTTGCCACTTTAATTTGTGACAAACCAGGTAATGATGACAATAATTCTGCTGATAATGTTGACATTCATGTGGTCAATAATTGAGCACTAGTAGGAACACAATGTGTCGATGATCTGGAAACTGCACTGCTGCTAAAATATGTAAATGTTGAAAGTTCATTGGGACAGCTTCCCCAGGTGTCTCCTTATCATCTTCTACCAGAATTCCCTGTTGCATAGAATAGAACGCTGCAGGTACACATGCTTTTTCTCTATCATTATCTGATTATTCTTCTTATGAAGGTTCTATGAACATTTTGAAGTCTAATGTGTCCTGTGTTCTCTTTAGATATGTGTAACGATATGTGTCTTGATAGTGTCGTTTGACATGCCAAAGGACAAACATTTCAGATATCGACTTTTGTTTTTGCAACTTCTACTGATGACATCAATAAGTCAGTAGTTACCTGTCCCAACACATTCGTACTGGCCACCACGCACAAGACTGCGACAAAAAACCCATACAAGCTTCGCACCTATTGACCCATTAGTGAAACCCTGCCGTTTGATCACCACATACACAACAAGGTGGCAACGGCCTGCCAGACTGGTTGCCCGCTCTTCTAAAGGACAATATTTGCCTTTAATCTTGTGTTCACTTATGTCTATACAAACTCGCACGTCAGGACCTTTCGTTAATTCTGTGTACAAGTATCTGCTGCAACACTGTGAGATACATTCTTCATCTCCAACTTGTCGTGAAATAACATGGCCCCCTTGTAACTTAGAGATACATTATCCATCTCTATCTAGTCGTGGAATAACATTGCCCCTAGTGACTTAGAGATACATTCTTCATCACTTACGTTTCTTGGAATAACATGGCACCCTTGTAACTTAGAGATACAGTATCCATCTCTTACATGTCGTGGAATAACATAGCACCTAGTGACGTAGAGATACATTGTCCGTCTATTACTTAATAAGGTTTGTACTGCTAACGATTACTGCTGCATTAGAAAATGATGGTATACTCCATTCTGACCCTAGGATAATGGCTCAAATTCTAGCCCAATGGTTCTCAACTTTTTCTGGCCCATGCACCCCGTCACCATATGTTTAGAATGCCATCCCCCCTTTCGTATTTCCTCTCTATAAATCCCCGTCCCTACACAGTATATGTAAAAATGGAAGCTAAATTTAATAATACATACTAGAACAAGCCTAGACGTCTGCATAAATAGTGATTTGCGGGTCTACTTACGTTATAAAACAAATTTCAGAAGGACGAGAAGTACGTAACCATGAAATGTATGGAGGGAAAAACATTATCAAGTAATCGGTTCTTGTATTAAAATGATCTTGAAATAATCTTAAGTACCCCCCCCCCCCCCAACCCCCTGGAAACCGTAAAATTCTCCCCTGGGTTCCCCACCGGTTGAGAACGACTGTTCTAGCCTTTTCAGACATAAATCAATGTCCTGCGAAAAACAAACGGCATTCGTAGAGAAATAAGATACAGACAGTCAAGCGTTTTTGAACATATTGTGGGGAGAAAAAAGCTGTAAAACCCAGTCACTGCTGGCAAATTTGAAAGTATACAGCAAAGACAAAGAGATAAATACGTGGATGTCTTGTCCAAATGGCATTATCAGGCCAAGAACGCAAGGTATGATCCAGGACTGGTGATCGTTTGAGAACGGCATGAAACATGATGATGATCGTATCGATGTACATATGTATCAATTATCATATCACCATAGTCATCATCATCATCATATTTTAATTTTGCGGTCAAGCTTCGTGGGGAAGAACAGTTGACGTTCCAGCGCCCGATGGGTGGCATTGGATAGTGTCATTCCGTGTGATTGTACATTGTCTTTGAATGATTGATTGATTGATTGAGGAACCGACATCACAGCATTCGGGGCATTCCCATAAGCGCTCCGTACATTGTTTTTGATATCGCCAATACATTTTCTTCTCGGGCAAATTCTGGCTTTCGTTTCAGATATTCTTTGATGTAGTGCCAGTGCTGGTAGTTGATGGTGTTGCATTCCAGCGAGATGGCCAAATCATTTCACATTCTGCCTTTCCAAATATGTTGCACAGTGTGATGATCTCATTTCTTACTTAGTCTTGGATAATTAAACTGGCCGCACTTCTCAAGCATCTCATCTCGCTATTGTTGATTTTGCGCAACTTGACCTGGAGTAGATATATTAACCAAAATGTTGAATGATATTTACAACAGTGGATATATACCAAGCGATATGTTGAAATCTGTATTTATAGCTAGACCAGGAGCTATTGAATGCGAAGATTTTCGTACGACTAACCTCATAAATCATGTCACTAAGCTTCTACTCAGAATTGAATTGAATGGCACCTTGCCATCTTGACAGACGATTGTTTGTGCTTTAAAAAGGCATAATAACTTTTACCCATGGCGGTAGCGAATGTGACTGATAAGGCCGATAGGCGCTGTAAATTTTCGTTCACAATGGGTTCATGTGAACACGTGGTCACTTCCACCATCATGCACCATTTTACGTCTCACACGCTCGGTGTGTGACTTATCTGCAATAATTGTCTCCTTTGTCTTTATTCCATTTCTGGTGTTTGCCCTCCATGCAACACGTTCAGCAGCGAATTGCTCCCAATGTGCATTATCAATGCCTACTCAGAATTATAATGAGAAGAACAAGAAAGAAAATAAAAATGGAAATTCTGAAGAACAGTATGAATGTGTGGAAGGAAAAGGTACAAACAATGCAATATATACATTACGGACAGTATTTGAAAGATTAATAGAGATAAAGAAAGACATATATTTGTGGGCGCGGCTGGCCGAGTGGCTAGAACGCCGGACTCTCATTCGGGAGACCCGGGTTCGATCCCTCGGTAAGGTGTGGGGTCTTTTTCTGTCGCGGGCAAAAAGAAAATCCTAACCTGCAAAGTTCGCGGCGACTGCACTAGTCAGGCGGCCTTAACTCCTCAGTCTCAAAGACACCCCCCCCCCCCCCCCGGGCCATACACCGCGAGGTACTATATTGGCAGTAAATGAAAGTTTTTTTTGTGCGGACAGATTATACCAAGGCGTTTGATAAAGTAAAACATGATGAAATGATTAAAATGTTGGAAGATATTAACATTGATGGGAAAGATCTCGAATAATAAACAATATTTATTGGAACCAAATAGCGGCAATTAAAATGGCAAATTAGGAAGGAAATTATGAACACATAAATCTGGGAGTAAGACAGGGATGTGTTTTGTCACCGGATCTCTTCTCCCTCTATAGCGAAGTAGTAATGAGAGAGGTCAAAGTAAAGCCAGGAATAATATTTGGAGGTTATAATATAAATAATATACGCTATGCTGATGACACAGTATTGCAAAAGATCTACAACAATTGTTGGACATTGTAGTAACAGAGAGTGCAAAGAAAGAACTCTACTTGAATACCAAGAAAACAGTAACCATGGTGATATCAAAGAACAAGGTGGCACCCAAATGTGAAATAGAGATATAAGGTAACATTCTTCACCAAGTCGATAGTTTTAAATATCTAGGGACATTTGTAACATCAGATGGAAGATGTACAACAGAGATTAAGAGCAGAATAGGGCAAGCAAAGGCTGCATTTCAGAAAATGAAGAATATCTTATGCAATAGGTCACTATAATTGAATGTAAGAAAGAGAGTACTGAGGTGCTATATATAACTTGTTGTGCTGTATGGCTCTGAATCTTGGAATGCAAATGAACAAATTAGGAAGAGATTGGAAGCAACAGAGATGTGGTTCCTGAGACGAATGTTGCGAATTACTTGGACTGCCAGAGTGACTAACAACGACTGCCTGAAACAGGCTAATGAAACTAGAACATCATCCATCCATCCATCATGTGCCATGCCGGTAAGCGTGGGCGGTCATGTTCTGCCATCTCACTCGATCAACAGAGTCGTGGATCAGTTCCGTGTTTTTGTCTCGACCATGCCACAAGGCCAAGCCATCCAGATACTTGTTTCTAGGTCTTCCCCTTGGTCTGTTCCCCTCGATCTTACCAGTTGTCACCAAGTTCTCCAAATCATTTCTTCTCATAACATGCCCAAAAAATTGTGACTGTCTACGTCTAATGTCTCTGATCAGTTTACGATCTTCATTTGTTTCTTGAAGGACTTGTTCATTGGTCTTTCTGGCTGTCCATGGTATTCTTTGCATTTTCCTCAGAAACCACATTTCTACAGCCATCAGATATTTTTCAGCCTGGCTGCTCATTGTCCAAGCTTCACATCCATATAAAAGTACAGGTTCTATGTAGCATCTCAACACTCTTTTTCTCGTTTCAATTGACATCTTTTTATTGGTCAGTATGTTTTTCATCTTGCTAAAGGCTACTTTTGCCATGGCGATTCTTGTTCTAATCTCTTCAAGGCATCTCCCATCAGATGTTATTACTGTTCCGAGGTAATTGTACCTATTCACTTGTTGAAGAGTATTCCCATTTACTTGTATATTACACTGTGGTATTTCGTTCTTCTTAGTGACGACCATAATCTGTGTCTTTTTACAATTTAATTCTAACCCTTGTTGTTCACTATGTGTAACAACCGCATCTACTAAATTTTGCAGGTCCTGTTCATTGTCTGCAATCAAGACTGTATCATCTGCATATCTAATGTTATTGATGCATCGTCCCCCAATGTTGATTCCTTCCATATTTTCAATATTTCTGAAAATATTTTCACTGTACAGGGAAAACAGATCTGGAGACATTACACATCCCTGTCTCACACCTCTCTTAATAGGCTGATATTGGCTTACTTCATTATCAACTCTTATGGCAGCTTGTTGTTTCCAATATATGTTTTTTACAAGTCTAAGGTCTTTCCCATCAATTTGTAGATCTTCAAGCATCCTTATCATGTTGACATGTCTCACTTTATCAAAAGCCTTTGTGTAGTCAATGAAGCAAAGGTGTAGATCTTTGTTTACTTCTATAGAACGTTCGATTACGGTTCTCAGTATATACACAGCATTTACTGTACCCTTGCCTACTACAAACCCACATTGTTCTTCTCCTATTTCAGGTTGTATTTTCCTCCTAACTCTTTGCATGATAATTCTTAGCAAAATCTTCGTGATGTGACTCATTATACTAATTGTTCGATGTTGATCACATTCCAAGGCTCCTGATTTCTTTGGGATTGCAATAAATACAGAATTACATAACTCATGAGGTATGTTTCCAGTATCATATATTGTATTAAGCAGACTGGTAACTTTATCTATTCCATATTCTTCTAAAGCATTAATCATTTCTGTTGTGACGCTGTCTGGACCGGGGGTTTTGCCAGATTTCATATGATTAAGAGCATTCTGAACCTCCATCTTCAAAATTGCTGGCCCTTCATTGTTATTTTGAACAATATATTGTTCGTCTCTGCTATCGTCATAAAGGTTTTTCACGTAATCTGACCATACATGTAAAATCTGATCTTTTTCTATTATGACTCTTCCATCTTTTGTCTTTAGGCAGCCTGCTGATGTACGTGTTCTTTGATTAGTAATCTCCTGAATTCTTTTGTGCATTTGTTTCGCATTTTTACTGTTGTGTTGTTTTTCAATTTCTCTGCAATTTTTCTCAAGCCATGTTTCTTTAGCCTCCTTACATAAGGTTCTGACTTTTCTGTGAATTTCTTCATATTTGGCAGGATTATTTTTGTTCTGTCTTCTTGTTTCCATTAGTTGTAAAATTTCTTCAGTCATCCATGTCTTACGGCCAACTTTCTTTACTTTTGGAATAGTTTTTTCTGCTGCACAACTGATTGAATTCTTCAGCATTTCCCATTGATCATCTACATCTTGAAATAGGATCTCTAGATCAGACAATAAATCAAATTTGTTCTTTACTTCTATGTTAAAATTATCTTGTATTTCTTTGTCAGTTTTCAATTTGCACAAGTCATATTTAGGGTTTCCTGCTGTATACTTGACTTTCTTTAACTTTACCCTCAATGTGCCAGTAATTAATCTGTGATCACTGTAACAGTCTGCATTTGGAACTGTTTTTACAACTGTTAATGCATTTCGAAACCTTTTGCTCATCAGGATGTAATCTATCTGGTTTTTAATCCTGCTGTCTGGACTCCTCCATGTCCATAATCTTCTAGGATGTTGTTTAAACCAGGTGTTTCCTACAACCAATTCTTGTTCTTTTGCCCATTCTACAAGTCTGTAACCTCTTTCATTTCTCTCTCCCAAACCATGGTTGCCTACACTGTATCCATCGCTTTGCTTTCCTATTTTTGCGTTGAAATCACCCATTATGATATTTATTTCTGATTTTTTACAGTTCTTCAAAGCAGACTCCATGTCATTATAAAATGCCTCTATACTTTCTTCACTGCTTTCACTTGTTGGGGCATATACTTGAATTACATTTATTTTAAAAGGTCTTCCGTTTAATTTTACTAATAGAACTCTGTCTGACACAGCCCAATATCCTTTGATAGAATTTGATGTTTGCTTATCTAATATAATGGCTACACCTCTTTGCTGTTCTTCTCCCCCCGAGTAAATAATCTTACAATCCTCTCCTGTCCTTATCCCTGCTCCTCTCCATCTCGTTTCCGATATTCCTAATATGTTAATCTTCTCTCTCTCCATTTCTTTTTTGATGTCCTCCAACTTTCCATCTGCATTCATTGTTCTAACATTCCAAGTTCCTACTTTCAATGATATTAATCTTTTGCACCTAGTAGCCTGTTGACGGTCTGGAGTCACCTGGTGCGCATGACTATCCCTACCGGGCGAGGCTGCTCCTATGGAGCACCCATTTACGCCGTTTCTCTGATTATCGATAAGTGAACACAACATGATTTTCTTGGCATGTGTAAAGAAGGTAGTTTGCCATTGCTTTCCTTCCCAGCAGTGACCATACTGGTCAGTGACCGTAGCCATTGTCTCCTCAAAAAAGGAGATCCTCTGCCTACCGTCGTGAAGGTGTAGACCATAACCTACAACTATCTGTCGGCTGCTCTACATCTTCATCCACCACCTGCACCCATGGCTTCCTACCATGATCATCATATACAACAATAAGACAGACGAAAACATACAAACTCGTATGTCAGGACTTCTCGTTAGTTCTGTGTACAAGTATCTGCTGCAAGACCGTGAGATACATTGTCCATCTCCAACTTGTGAAATAACATGGCCCCCTTGTCATTATCCATCTCTATCTAGTCGTGGAATAACATAGCCCCTAGTGACGTAGAGATACATTGTCCGTCTCTTACTTCATAAGGTTCGTACTGCTAACGATTACTGCTGCATTAAAAAATGATGGTATACTCCATTCTGACTCTAGGATAATGGCTCAGATTCTAGCCCAGTGGTTCTCAACCTTTTTTGGCCCATGCACCCCGTCACCATTCGTTTAGAATGTCATCCTCCCCTTTCGTATTTTCTCCCTATAAATAATCGCCCCTCCCCACCCCTACACAGTATATGTAAAAATGGAAGCTAAATTTAATAATACATACTTGAACAAGTCTAGACGTCTACATAAAACGAATTTTAGAAGGACGAGAAGTACGGAGCCGTAAAGTATGGAGGGAAAAAACATTATCAAGTAATCGGTTCTTGTATTAACGTGATCTTGAAATAATCTTAAGCCCCCCCCCCCCCCACCCGGATACCCTAAAATTCTCCCAGGGGAGGGGGTTCCCCACCGGTTGAGAACCACTGTTCTAGCCTTTTCAGACATACATCAATGCATAAGTCCTGCGAAAAACAAACGACATTCGTAGAGAAATAAGATACAGACAGTCAAGCGTTTTTGAACATATTGTGGGGAGAAAAAAGCTGTGAAACCCAGTCACTTCTGGCAAACTTGAAAGAATACAGCAAAGACAAAGAGATAAATACGTGGATGTCTTGTCCAAATGGCATTATCAGGCCAAGAACGCAAGGTATGATCCAGGACTGGTGATCGTTTGAGAACGGCATGAAACATGATGATGATTGTATCGATGTACATATGTATCAATCATCATATCATCATAGTCATCATCATATTTTAAATTTACGGTCAAGCGTCGTGGGGAAGAACAATTGACGTTCCAGCGCCCGATGGGTGGCATTGGATAGTGTCATTCCGTGTGATTGTACAATGTATTTGATATCGCCAATACATTTTCTACTCGGGCAAATTCTGGCTCTCGTTTCAGATCTTCTTTGATGTAGTGCCAGTGCTGGTAGTTGATGGTGTTGTATTCTAGCGAGATAGCCAAATCATTTCACATTCTGCCTTTCCAAATATGTTGCACAGTGTGTTGGTCTCATTTCTTACGTGGTCTTGGATAATTAAAATGGCCGCACTTCTCAAGCATCTCGTCTCGCAGGTGTTGATTTTGCGCAACGTGATCTGGAGTAGATATATTAACCAAAATGTTGAATGATATTTACAACAGTGGATATATACCAAGCGATATGTTGAACTCTGTATTTATAGCTAGACCAGGAGCTATTGAATGCGAATATTTTCGCACGACTATCCTCATAAATCATGTCACTAAGTTTCTACTCAGAATTATAATGAGAAGAACAAGAAAGAAAATAAAAATGGAAATTGTGAAGAACAGTATGAATGTGTGAAAGGAAAAGGTATAAACAATGCAATATATACATTACGGACAGTATTTGAAAGATCAATAGAGACAAAGAAAGACATATATTTGTACTTCATAGATTATACTAAGGCATTTGATAAAGTAAAAACATGATGAAATGATTAAAATGTTGGAAGATATTAACATTGATGGGAAAGATCTCAGAATAATAAAAAATATTTATTGGAACCAAATAGCAGCAATTAAAATGGCAAATTAGGAAGGAAATTATGAACACATAAAGCTGGGAGTAAGACAGGGATGTGTTTTGTCACCGGATCTCTTCTCCCTCTTTAGCGAAGTAGTAATGAGAGAGATCAAAGAAAAGCCAGGAATAATATTTGGAGGTTATAATATAAATAATACACGCTATCAGATGACACAGTACTGATGGCGGATAATGCAAAAGATCTACAACAATTGTTGGACATTGTAGTAACAGAGAGTGCAAAGAAAGGACTCTCCTTGAATATCAAGAAAACAGTAACAATGGTGATATCAAAGAACGAGGTGGCACCCAAATGTGAAATAGAGATATAAGGTAACATTCTTCACCAAGTGGATAGTTTTAAATATCTAGGGACATTTATAACATCAGATGGAAGATGTACAACAGAGATTAAGAGCAGAATAGGGCAAGCAAAAGCTGCATTTCAGAAAATGAAGAATATCTTATGCAATAGGTCACTATAATTGAATGTAAGAAAGAGAGTACTGAGGTGCTATATAGAATCTGTTGTGCTGTATGGCTGTGAATCTTGGAATGTAAATGAACAAATTAGGAAGAGACTGGAAGAAACAGAGATGTGGTTCCTGAGACGAATGTTGCGAATTCCTTGAACTGCCAAAGTAAATAACAACGAATGCATGAAAGAGGCTCATGAAACTAGAACATTATATACAACAATAAGAAATAGGCAAACGGCTTTTTTGGGTTATGTGATGAGGAGAGAGGCATTGGAGAACATCGTGACAACTGGAAAGATCGAGGGGAAGATGGGCAGGGGTAGACCAAGAGAAATGATGCTGGGTGGATTGCGACGGTGGCATGGAGAAATATCAATATCGGAGTTGATCCAGAAAACCAAGGATCGAAATCTGCGGAGAGTCATGAACGCCTACGCCAGCCGGAATAGCACTTGATGATGATAATGATCTGGATAATGTAAAAGTTGGACATTGGTAGCATAGGGTTGTTATGAATAAGCCATTTATTATGTGTCGCTTTGCAGGAATAAGCATATTTTGACGTTTCAGTATTGGTGATATATTGCCGGCTCTTTGACATCTTATTTCGATTTCTGCTATCTTCTGTGATTATGCTTCCAAGATATTTGAATTCTTCAACTTGCTTCACATGTGTGCTATGTATCAGTATATTTATTAACATTATATCAATGCATGTGGTTTTATAGAAGAATGCTGAATATTAATTGGACAGCCAAAATGAGCAATCTGGACGTTTTAAGGGAAGCTGAATCGCTAAGACAAATTATCACAAACATCAGAAGAGGCAGTCATCCTTTTTTGGCCACGTTATGAGAAGACAAACACTGGAACATGTTGTGACAACCGGAAAGATTTACGGAAAAAGGGATAGAGGAAGACAGCGTGAGACGATTCTTGAAAGTCTTGTGTCATGGCAAGGAAGGGTGTCAACATACGAATTTATCCATGATGTCGGAGTTCGTAATTTGTGGAGATGTATGATCGCCCACGCCAGCCGGCAAGGCATTGGATGATGATATCAATGCATAATAAAAGTACATGATCCTCCACAATCCTTGAGGAGTATTGAGTATATGATACAAACAACATATTTTCGTAGACCAATGGGCACTCCACGAATGACGTGGTCAGTATCTCTTCAATTGCCTTTCCTTCCCACGGCGTTTTGTGGTATAGGGTGTAGTTTTATTGACTGCAGTAAAATGATTAGAGACATTAGATGTAGACATTCAAAGTTTTTTGGGCATGTTATGAGAAGAAATGAATTGAAGAACTTGGTGACAACTGGCAAGATCGAAGGGAACAGACCAAGGGAAAGACCAAGGATTAAATACCTGTATGACTTGGCCACGTGGCATGGTCAAGACAGAAACACGGAGGTGATCCACGACTTTGGTGATCGAGTGAGATGGCAGAAAATGACCGCCCACGCTTATCGGCATGGCACATAATGCATGAATGAATGAGTGTTTGAAAATATTGCCGGTCCAAGTTTTGTATCCACCCTCTGTAAAGCTCATGCAACATAATAGGTAAATACAAAACTTGGGCCGGCAATATTGTCAAACACTGCACAGTCATTACAAATACACCCTGTACCAATTTTAGGCTGCTTTGCCTTTGGAGCCCAGGTCATTTTTCAAAAATCCACGTGTAACAACCAATACATACATGGAATGAAAGAGAGCGGCCCAAGATAACATTTATGGAAGGAAATGAACAAGGAGGTTCATGACAACCCACGGTGTGATATACATGATGATGATCATGATGAACGTTTTCTTATTTCTAGGTCTTGTTGTGTCGTTTATAAGTGCTAATCATATGCGTTGTGGCATTAATACCGCATTCCGCGTTCGAAATACAGCTGCGCACGACTTGGAAACAGACCGCTTTGCGCTGGCTTTCATACAGTGGTATGAGTGTAAGCCATTCAGAAAGCAATGGCAAACTATTGAACGTAAACATGTCAAGAAATCACAAACAGTAAAAAATGCAGGGTGTTGACTGCGACGTCCTGTAAAAGATATGCAACTAACATTTTTATACATCATAAAGGTCATCATGGCAGAAAGGTTAAGAGCGCTAGCTCATAAATTTCCCGTGCGCTCATGTCTTGGTAGTGGGGTCATTCCACACGCGAGTCAGTTAGACTTGAATGTTAACTAATCTTTCAGAAATCAATGGCAAACTACTGAACGTAACATTGCCTAGAAGTTCAACCTGGTGTTTGATCGGGTTATCTGCGACGTCCTGTAAAGAACAAGCAACAAAATGTAACATTACCTTGATGTATCAATGAGGTATTTATTGTATCGGCAGTGTCTGGAGGAGACGGGCATTCTGCCTCAAATCAAACGTTTTGGCGGCAGCAGTGCGGGAGCAATAACAGCTGCCCTGGTGGCTGTGGGATACAACTCGGCGGACATCGAGAACTTCATGTCTGAGGGAGTGGAGCGGGTCTTCCTGGGTGAGTGTTGGATGAGTGTTGTTGCGTTTTGTAATGTTCGTTAGTGTAACCGTTAGGATATTACGTTGACAATGCCATGGGCGTGGTCGGACGAGAATCTACAAGAGAGGGAGCAATCAGACCTACATTATGAGATGGTTTTAACACTTCCATCCATCCATCATGTGCCATGCCGATAAGCGTGGGCGGTCATGTTCTGCCATCTCACTCGATCACCAGAGTCGTGGATCAGCTCCGTGTTCCTGTCTCGACCATGCCACGTGGCCAAGCCATCCAGGTATTTACTTCTCGGTCTGCCTCTTGATCTCTTCCCTTCGATCTTGCCAGTTGTAACCAAGTTCTCCAAGTCATTTCTTCTCATATTATACCCAAAACAATTTGACTGTCTACCGGAATACGTGTTGTCAGTAGTGGGTTATGCTCAATGTTCAAACTAATGATACACATCTTACCAAAATCAATTCAGTGCGGGGGTGAGCAGTGGGTGTGGGCGGCACTAAACCCCTAAATGAAAATGCAGACGGATGTTCATTCAAGCTATCACTGGTACCATCAGCTTGGGAACGCTTCGTTGGCAGCTCACGAAAGGGACGGAGTATGTGTGGGAATGTGCAGTTATGTTCTTATGCATTCCAGGAATTATAATTGAGAGAGTCTGACCCACCCCCCCACCCACCCACACACACACACACACACACACACACACACACACACACGCACGCACGCACACACACACACACACACACACACACACACACACACACACACACACACACACACACACACATATATATATATATACTGAAAGTGGGGATCTTCGGTAGTTTCAACCGTTGCACGGGGCAGTATGGGGATCTAGCATTGTCATGTTGCAAAACGACATCTTTACTCAGAAGTCCACGTCGTTTGGGTTTGATAGCGGATCGAATCTTCCTACTCAACTCATACACTTGCTGGACTGATAGACATGCATCACCATACACCTTCATTCACCGATGAATTTCTATAGGCTTCACTCCTTCACTGACCAATAAACGGAAAACAAAACACCGCTTCTCTTTGGTACGTGGCAAAATTGAGGCGGCCATCTTTAAACTGTCCTTATGACTTTAACGTGTTCGTTTGCACCGTGATGTCACATGCTCAACATCCTTGACATCCTTAACAACAATATTGACAGGTTACAAGACAATGGCATGGTTATTGTCATTTCTATCACACATTTCAGGTTTTTACATGAAGCCCCGTCGTATGTATTCTAGCTAGCTCACTCTAACATTCTCTAATTCTTTCCCAAATCCTCTTTCTTTCTATCGCTAATGCCTAAATGCCTCTCTCTCTCTCTCTCTCTCTCTCTCTCTCTCTCTCTCTCTCTCTCTCTATCTCTCTTTCTCTCTCTCTCTCTTTCTCTCTCTCTCTCTCTCGCTCTCCCGGTCTCTTGGTCTCTCGCTTTCTCTATGTATCTATCTCTCTCGCTCTCGCTCAATCACTATGTGTGTGTGTGTGCATGCGTGCGTGCATGCGTGTGTGTGTGTGTGTGTGTGTGTGTGTGTGTGTGTGTGTGTATCTGAGAGTGAGAAAGAGAGGGAGACAGACCGAGAAAGATAGTGAGAGAGTGATTCGTAAACTGACGGATCTAGGGATTCTGACAGAATCTGACAGCTGAACACACATACATACATTAAGACGGACAGACGGCCATCGAACAAGAACGTATTTAACGAGCACCGGCCAACATTGGGGCCGCGTTAATGAAATTGATAGCCAACAGCTCTGATAGTGCTTGCTTGCTTGCTTGGGTTCGCTGGCTGTGAACTCCAGCGTGAAGTCCTGTATGTCGGATGAAGACATCCTGTTGTCCAACATCAGTGTGATGTCATACCGGACTGAGGTTTGCGTGAGTATCCGTTGTCCCATGTCTGGCTTATTGGTGTGTAGATTGGTGGTTCCTCGCTGTGTAGGCAGATACTCTCCGACTTCGGAAAAATCAGCGATCTTACTACGTTAGCCAGGACCCCGGAGGGACCTGTTGCTCAGGACGCACGACTAGGACTTGTTAGTTGGTCTTGGCCAGTATAGAACCTGGCCCTGTTGCCTTGAAAACACCTCTGCGTCCCGCTATGGTAGTGTCATGAGCTCGATCAGACGCCAGTTCAACGCCTGCGCTTGTCGCCTATGAAAGAGAGGGAAAGTCTGGCCACTTATTCCTCCTTACATTCAGGCTTACGAAATGGGATGGGGGAATACACCCATTGCAAGAGAATGCTTCGGGACACATTTAATCAATTAGTTAGGTGTCGTCTCCACAATGAGGGTTGGCGGCATGGATCTCCAACACTATCTGTCTCTCGCATTGTTTGTATATTCTGTCAGACTGCTGTTTGTCCATCCCTTCATGTTATCTCCCCATTTGTATCGTTGTCTACCTCTTGCTCGCTTGCCTTCAACCTTACCCTCCATTGTGGTTTTTATAAGAGTTTTATGTCTTTTAATGTGGCATAAATATTTCACTTGCCTCTGTTTTTATTTCTTTCATCAACATTCTTTCCATTCCCAGTTTTTCTAGAACCTCTATATTTGATAAATTATGTAAATTATTTACCAACCAATATTAAGTACTTGTGACTCACCAGACCACGCCTACGGATACCTGAGTCTAGTGCCCAACCTGATCAGTGGCTGGGGCTGGAACCCGGGACGTAGAATATATGAGTGGCTGGGAGAGAAGATCAAGGATAAAACCGGCAATGCGGATCTGACGTTTTATGAGGTAAGATTGACTGCTAAGTGTAACAGTTTTCTAAAGTTCTATGACATTTCATTGTGTAGTAACCTTCTGTGACTTTTCTAAGTGCAGTATATTTCTGTATCAGTTCCAAATACAGTAACAGTATCTGTCTGTGACGTTTCTAAGTGCAGTATATTCTTGTGGTGTTTCTATCAGCAGTACAATTTAAAAACTTTAGCTACCCCACAAGAATTCGAATTTGCCACCTCCAAATGACAACAGCAAGTCGCTGAAGAAACCAAAGGGTGTCATGCTTGTCATGCGTGGAAGTACTCTTGTTCCTGCAGCGAGTAGCGGCCGTCATTAGAAGGTGACAGGTGCAGCCCAGGTGTGGTGACTATAGCTTTACATTTTTATATTGTGTGACCTCTAATATCTAATTCTTTCTTCTGCTCCTATGAGCACCAATCAATACTTGCGAATTTGTTTATGAGCTGTCTTAGTGGCCCCAATAATACCTGAATTGCTATTTCTGTGCATTAGTATTTTCAGAGAAAGGAAAACCCTAACCTACTCAGTTCGCGGCTGATTCACTAGTCAGGCGGCCTTAATTCTTCAGTCTCTATACCCCCATGTCCTAAACCACAAGGTACTTTAGGCAGTTAAAAGTTAGTTGCATACCCTTTTCAGGACGTAGCAGTATTTTTTGGCTATTCATGATTCCTGGACAAGTAGTTTGCCATTTATTTCTTAAAGACTGGCACCCATACCATTTCATTAAAAACCACACAAGGCTTGTCTACTGCTAAATCGCCCGCAGCTGTGTTTCTACGATTTGTGTCCGTAACCCCTTCGCCACGGAGTTCCCTATAGACAGTGGATGTCAGTATTTTCAGAAATACCTTTTCAGATTTACCATTCTATTTGCAGCTTTACAAATCACGAGGCATTGAGCTGTGTGTGGTGGTGACAAACTTGAACCAAATGAAGTCAGAATTCTGTCATCCCAAGACCACGCCAAATATGTTCATCAGACAGGCTCTGCGAATGTCTATGTCAATTCCAGGTAATCATGTTCAACACTACTTTTGCCAAATACTAGACACGTTATTCTCAAGCTTGCTCGGAGTACGGAACTCCTTTAACATATCCGTAATTTGGAGGTCAGCTTGGCCGAATGGATAAGAACGCGTGTTCTTAAACATCCGGTGTGCTAATGCCGAGTTAAGGGGTTCAATCCCTACACCGGATAGTTGGACTAAAATGTTGACCTGTCGTCCTTAACTTGGGGACGTAAATTACAAATACCTCTGAAGCCGGAATGGGTTTGCGTGATGGCGAGGGACACCGTTAATATGGAAAGCTAATCCACACGCAAAATTCAGCACAATTCAAAAATTCCAGCACTACTAGAAATAGTGTGTATGGACTATGCTTGATTTCAAAGCGCGCGAGCGAAAAAACAATCGGTAATATTTGTAATCAACCCCGAGTTTGACTGTTATGCAGTGTGGATTAATTGATTCCGTGCCAGACAAAATAAACGTTTGCATCAGACATGACGTACAAGTATAACATGTATTATAATGTACATTGACCAGCGGGAAGCAGAGGAAGAGGCCGACCACGTAAACGATGGAAGCAGGGAATAACAGAGTCCATGGGAATATCGATACATGAAGCCCATAAGCGGGTACTCTCTCGGTGTTTATACTTCACCTCGACACCGCAAGGTACAAGAGGAATATGATGAGATGAGATGAGACGAGATAATGTAAATTTCCATTTACTAAGCTTCAAATTGCTGAAGACATACCCAACAAATAACACGATCCCCGAATATGGCAATATCATCCTTCTGTCAAAATGGGAAGTCTCATTGGCACTGGATTAGTTAAGGTGTCTTATCATTCCACGTTTTCCACACAAGTAACTAGTTTGTAGTATTTAATTTCTACGCTTAGCTGGTTTGTTAAAATATTTATAAGGTGTTTGTAAAGTCTCACTACACTTTGTATGTAGAAAACATTTGAAAAATTCTTTCTTCCGTTGATAACACCATTCTGTTTGGAGTGCAAAGAATTACTCCAGAAGACGACATCCATTCGCTGCTTATCGCTTCACAATGGACTGTGGAGCACATTCTTTGATGACATCATGTACTTCATTTTTCAAATTTGTTCTACATACAAGGTGTAGTGAGACGTTAAAAATAAAACGCCATGTAGTATTGGTTACGTCCCGTGTTAACATGGCAAAAGAAGGGAAGCAATGAATAGTAAAACATCAACCTACCATGCATGCCATAAGAGCCGAGCATGGAGGCGTGGCTTGAGACTGGCCACCTCAACGGGTATAAAACATTGGCTGTAAAATCCAGCCAATCATGAACAACTTGGTAACATCTGGTAAGATCGAGGGCAACAGACCAAGGGGAAGACCTAGAAGCAAGTACCTGGATGGCTTGACCTTGTGGCATGGTCGAGACAGAAACACGGAGCTGATCCACGACTCTGGTGATCGAGTGAGATGGCAGAACATGACCGCCCACGCTTATCGGCATGACACATGATGGATGGATAGATGAACAAGTATATAAAATCAACCTACGTAAGCCGGCCTTGTGCAAACAGAAAGACATGTTAGTCAGTTTAAAATTACCGTGGTAGACAATTGACATTACTGTGCGAACATGTGTATAGTTCAGCTTGAAGGAGTTATATAGTTAATTTACTTTATGTTGTGTGATGTCTGCAGTATGTACCTGACGAGATGCAGCGAAATATGCCAGGCCATAAATCGTGCAATCTATTGTTTGTGTCTTCGTTATTCAAATTCACCACGGGAAAACATTGTTTTGAATGTATATAAAAGGTGTTGTGTGCGTTAGAGTTTATGCTGCACCGAGAAATGAAATGCACAAGAAAAAGTGGTAGAAGTATGAGCTTGTGCCCCTGCCCGTTCAGACAGGGGTCTGGACGACCCAGTCAACCTCAGTATTTAATAGCTGTTTGTGAATTACTAGGCAATTTTACTTTTAGTAGATTGCCATTGCTTTCTGAACGACAGACGCCTCATAGTACTGAAGTCTAAGCAAAGCGGAATGCTTCCAAATCCGCGGCTGATTTCCAGCCCTCAATTCGGTGTGTCGGAGAATCGTGAAACTGTGCGCCTCACTATTCCCTACCCCAGGGGTGGGCAAACTACGGCCCGCGGGCCGCATGCGGCCCACCACCCGATTTTATGCGGTCCGTGAGGGCATTTAGGAATAAAATAGTTTACTTCGTTTTTAAGTTAATTTGTTGAATTTTAAAGAATTTCATGTACCGTTATGATTATTTCAACATTTTTGATAAGATTTCTTTCTAATTATTAATTTTTGTAAACAGTCCTTGGCCTTCGTAATGTAATGCTTCTTCTTCTTTCGTTCGCCTTAAATACTATAACTGCAATGTTGCCTCTTGTGTGAATTTAACTGTCCCTTTTAGTTCACTCAGCAGTCCATAGAGTTTATCTTCCACTGTCGTCTCCCTTGGCCAGAAGGTTAGCCTAGACATGTTGTAATTTGGGCAGTCTTTGAGTATGTGCTCTGCTGTCTGCGACGATAATCCACACGTGCACATGGCTGATTCACCAATCTTGAATCTTGTATACATGTGGTTGCGCAATCTATTGTGTCTTGTTCTGAGGAGCAGAATAATGACTTGTTCTAGTCTGTTCATAACGTGGTAGTCGTCTTGAACAGGTTTTGGTAGCTTTCTGACTGATTTGATCATTCTTTTCATTTGGTGGTAACGGGCACATCAGGCTGTTCTTCTTTTGCTCCTTCCTTAGCCAATCCATCAGTTCTGTCGTTTCCGAGTACTCCACAGTAGGATGGTATCCACTGTATGGTAACCTTCTGCTGGCTGCTATGTTCAGAAAGTAGTGTCCTTAATACTGACAATTTCCAAGACATTATTTCGTTTTCGTTGAGGTGAGTTTCTTGCAAGCAACATACGCTTACCTTTTCTTGGTCCAAGATGTTTTCTAGCTCTATTGTTTTGTTGCTGAATCCCTCCGCATTCCAGTGCATTAGTTTTAGTCTTTGTTTGGTATGGCCAGACGCTCTATTCTCAGGTCCCCTGGCTCCACAGGACATCTGAGAAGGACCTCCAGTAGTTGTGGTCGGACTCTTTCGAGGCATATGGCCCGCCACTGCACCTGCCTGGGGGTCCAAAGTAGGGCGAGCACCGTAACATTTAGCCGTAGTCGACATATTTCATTGCGCGTAATTGGTGGCATCCTGATTTCTGGTTGCCTCTTTATTCAGCACCTTTCTTTTTCTGGAGCAGACTGTGGTCTTACTCGAGTTTAGGTGTGTAGGCACGCACACACATGTCTGCGCATGCACGTACGAGCATACACATCTAAAGCGTTCTGTATATTTCTCGGCGCCAGTGACTCGCCGCCGCCCCTTCTCCTGTTAGTTAAAACAGTTCCGCCACGAGAAGGCCAGAAGTTGGACTTCTGCTGCATAGGTGATGAATGCATGATCCATTAGGGTATTTATGCAAGGTTTGGCGCTCACCCCAACCCGGCCCCTGGCTACATACAGCAACATTTGGAACCGTGTTATGTTAAAATGCGAATTTATCGATTTTTATATAGATAAATATTTATCGACATGAAAAATTTAATATGGATGATTTTATGAAAAACAGATATTTCTCCGGTGAATAAAATGATTTATTTTGCAAGAAATTATTAAATTTAAAAGTCTTTTGCTGTTTTAAATTATTTCCACATTTACAATGTTCAAATTAATTTATTTGTTGTAGTAGTCTTGATATATTTCTGAAATTTATTCTGAGTTTACTACTTGTTTTCCGAATATTTTATTTTCACACACAGCCGGAAGTAGGTTTTGTTTCATTTCTGTTTTAAAGTTTTGTACAGTTCTAACTGTTCGAATTTTATTTGAAAAATGAGTGTCAATAACAAACGTAAGATTGAAGATGAATGCCGTGTTTTTAATTATGAATGGACAACTAAGTACTGTTTTATAAAAGTCGGTAGCATATCAGTTTGCTTGCTGTGTCGTGAGTTAGTGGCTGTCTTCAAGGAGTACAATTTAAAAAGACATTATCAAACAAAATATTCCGATTTCGGATACAATTTAACAACCGAAGGGAGGGAAAGGAAATGCCTTGAGTTGGTGAAAATTTTTGGAGAAACAGCAAACTGTTTTCACTAAACAGTCTTGAATTCAAGATGCTGCAACTGAAGCTAGTCTTGTGCTGTCACACAGAATTGTAAAACAGAACAAGCCATTTTCTGATGGCGAGTTCATCAATGAATGTTTGCTAGATGCAGCACACACAAAAAAAAAAAAAAAAAAAAAAAAAAAAAAACAAACAGATCTGACAACATTACTTTATCCAGGAGAACTGTTGTCAGACGTGTTGATAAGATAAGTGACAATGTTATGCATAAACTTCAAGATGCACGTAAACAAATTTTGTAGTTGTCTCTTGCATTGGATGATAGTACCGATGTACACGATACTGCCCAATTATTGATATTTATACGTGGAATAAACACTTCTTTCAAACTCACTGAAGAGTTATTGAGTGTCGAGTCACTCAAAGACACAACCACAGGCCATAATATATTCAATGCTTTTACTAACTGTATTGAAAGAACTGGGTTAGTTCGGAACAAGATGGCAAGTGTTACAACTGACGGAGATCGTGCTTTGACTGGAAAAAATGTAGGTCTGGTAAAGTTGATAAGTGATAAGATTAAAGCAGAATATCCAGACCACACATTATTACCACTTCACTGTGTGATTCATCAAGAAAGTCTGTGAAAAACTGTTTTGAATATCAAGCATGTTATTGACTCAGTTGTCAGTGTCATCAACCTCATCAGATCAAGAGGACTTAATCACATACAGTTCAAGGCATTACTTGAAGATTTGGAAACTGAACAATCCGATGTCCTGTACCACACTAGTGTTCGATGGCTGAGTCTCGGCAAGCTTTTGAGGCGAGTGTGGCAACTCAGAGAAGAAATAGTGATGTTCCTAGAGATGAAGGGCATTGAATGTGACTTTAATACTAATTTTTTTTTCTTTTCTTCCGCGTTTCCATCCTATTTCAGGATATTGCGGTCAACACCAGCATCTTTCAGCTGTATGTTGATTCCTAGGCTAGATTACGCTCATCAGCACGCCACGACTTTCTGAGCGACCGGCTCCATACTCTCATAAGTCACTTTTGCGATTCGAACCACTGCTAATTCTCGTCGCGTCACGTGACGAGAGTATTCGGGGTTAGCGGAGAAAGCTGCTAACCCCTCGGCCACGAAGCCGGTACTTTAATACTAATATTGTCAATAAAGAGTGGAAGTTAGACTTTATGTTTGCCATTGAAATTATGGAAAAGTTAAATGAACTGAATTGACAAACTTCAGGGCAATGGTGTGTTCGCACATGAATTGTATGTACATGTAAAATCATTTCGGGCAAAACTCTCACTGTACTCCAGACAAGCAAGTGAAAAAGATTTTGTCACTTCCCTTTGCTGAAACAAAAAACAATTTCTGTTAAAATGACTGAAAAGTACAAAGCCCAATTAGATGCACTGATTGAAGAATTTGGATGGAGATTCCAAGATGTCAAGAACGTAGAGCCACAATTCAATATTCTCAGTTCCCCTTTCAGTGCAGAAGCTGATACAGCCACAGAGGATATACAGTTGGAGCTTCTTGACTTAGAAGCAGATCATGACCTGAAAGAGAAATTCAAGTCAGATGGTTTGCTGGATTTCTATGGATCTTTATCACAAGACTCATTTCCCAACTTGAAAAACTTTGCAGCTAAACTTTTATCATTGTTTGGATCAACATACATTTGTGAACAAGCATTCTCTTAGTTGAAGATCAACAAATCTAAGAGTAGGTCTTTATTGTCGGACTGCAACTTGCATGCTGTCATTCGAATTTCAACAAGTAAACTTGCTCCAGATTTCAAGAATAATGTCAAAAAGTGCAAACAGTTACATACATCTCATTAGAAATCAACAACTGTAGTGACAATGTAGTCGGTTTGTGTCTAAATTAAAGCCATTGATAGATAAGAAAGAATATTTGTTATAATAACATGTAAAATCTTGTTAACAAATTAGTAAAAGTTTTTGTCCACATTGTCAAATATAATGTATAAGTATATAAGTAAAATAACATTGCAATCATTATTTATTTATACTGCTTAATAACCTATAAATAATTAATAATTACTTATTGTGATAGGTTGCTGTAAGCAAAATGGGCATTTTATACAATAGCTTTACATTTGTCAATGCGGCCCTACGCACAAAACGTTTGCCCACCCCTGCCCTAGTCCATACTTGCCCACTATGCATCCGTCCTGTTGATTTCCAACTTTGGCATTCAAGTCACCCATTATGATAGTTACTTCAGAATTCTTGCATTTCTTGAATGCTTTCTCTAAATCACTATAAAATTCATCAATGCTGTCATCACTACTGTCTGCTGTTGGTGCATAAACTTGTATGACGTTGACATTAAAAGGTCTTCCACTCAACTTCACCAGTAACACTCTGTCTGATACAGTCCAATATCCTTTGATCGATTTTGCTCTCTCTGTATCAATTATAATTGCTACTCCTCGCTGTTGTTTCTCTCCACCAGAATAGATTATTCTATATTCCTCAGATGTCATAATGCCCATTCCTGTCCATCTGATCTCACATATACCTAACAGGTTAATATTTAATCTTCTCATTTCATTCTTAATGTTATCAAATTTTCCATCCCCACTCATAGATCTTACATTCCAAGTTCCCACTTTCAATGTTGATATTCTTTTGCACCCAGTCGCATGATGACGGTCTGGGATCACTTGGTGCACATGACTACCCCTACCGGGCGAGGCTGCTCCTATGGAGCACCCATTTACGCTGTTTCTCTGATTATCGATAAGACTGCAGTACATAATATTCTTGGTATCTGTAAAGAAGGTAGTTTGCCATTGCTTTCCTTCCTAGCAGTGACCATACTGGTCGATGACCGTAGCCAATGTCTCCCAAAAAAGAGATCCTCTGCCTACCGTCGTGAAACTGGAGACCATGACCTACAACTATCTGTCGGCTGCTTCTCAACTTCATCCACCACCTGAACACCTGGCTTCCCCTAACCATGATCGGGGGGCTAAACGGGTACTCCACCTTGCCCAAGGGTGTCCCGTAGGCTAGTGGAGGGAAGGAGGCACCCATCAAGACATTACTATCATATTTTAAATATTCTCTAAGCAAACGTAATTGCACCAGCATTTGGGAGAGAGAGAGAGAGAGAGAGAGAGAGAGAGAGAGAGAGAGAGAGAGAGAGAGAGAGAGAGAGAGAGAGAGAGAGAGAGAGAGAGCGCTACTTGTTCAAATTGAATGACATTTACAAACATAAATGACATTTCCTCTAAACATATTTATCAACATAAACCCCATTGACTTCCAAGGTCTTTCGCCGTTAATGTAAGTAAATTCTCTCTAAATTGTGGGTGGCCTTAAGAGGCCAGTAAAAAAATGTTGTTTCCCCACAGAGGGGAAGAACCCTGGCAATTCACATAGAAGTATCATTAAAAGTACAGTATTAAAAATTAAACATAAACATAGAATTGATAAAGTTGGTTATAAAATGTATGTAAATAAAGATTAAACAAATATTGTATAAACATTTTAATAGCTTACTTTTCAGCGTTGCAAATATATGACTACGGTAATTATTATTTAATTTCGCAAAGAAAAATAAAAGATTTTAATGTTAGTTGTTGGTATTATATCTAGGTATACCATTTTCATTTTCAAAATTCTAGTAATTTCCCTTGTATCAATATTAGATGTTTATGTCCCCCTACCATGCGCAGACTGCTAATGCAACCATAGATTAATCTTAGGCAATTTACATATAAGGTAGACCAATAAGACCGTGGAGAGATAATATATATACAGACCTACAAGCACTTGGAATCAACGACTGGCAAGGGAAGGTCAACCAGAGAGACGAATGGAGACGGATTGTATCTGCAGCAAAGAACCTTAATGGCTTGGAACGCTGAAGAAGAAGAAGAAGAAGAAGAAGAAGAAGAAGAAGAATTTACATATAAACTTAAAGACAGTCAAATATACAAATAGAAACGCAAAATTTGATCTACAGGCACTGAAGAGTAAGGAGATAAAAGATAAATTCAACGTAGAGGTAAAGAATAGATTCGATGCATTGTCCGATATGGAAATATTATTTCAAGACGTCAGTGACCAATTGGAAATATAAAAGACATCATTCAAGAAGCTGCACTAACAACAATGATAATCCCAAAAATAAAGATAATAGGACGCAAGAAATTGATGATGGAAGACATCTTAAAACGCATGAAAATAAGAAGAAATAACAAAAATAACAAGGAAATATACGACGATATTCACAGGAAAATTATAAGCTATGCAAAGAGGGAAAAGAAACATGGCTTGAGGAAAATTGCAAGGAAATTGAAAACCAACACAACACCCAGAATACCAAATTAATGCACACAAGAATTAATGACATCACTAACAAAAGAACACACACATCAACAGGTTGCCTAAAAACCAAAGATGGCAAAACAATAATAGAACAAGATCAGATTTTACATGCGTGGTCAGATAATGTGAAAGACCTTTATGATGATACAAGAGAAGAACAATATGATCATCAGAATAATAATGAAGGACCATCAATTTTGTTTGTCGGTGTGTTTTTCTTTTAGATATCTAGCAATTCCGCAGAGCCGGTCTCCCTGGCGAAGGTGTTAACGATTTTCTCCTTAATCCCGTATATCCACGTGTGGGGAAACAGCTGCGCGAGATTCGGTAGGGAATCGGGTTGCGTTGGATACTTACAGGGGTATCTGAGATTGTCGCTCAGTAAGCAATGCAAAATACTCTGCGTAATCTTGCAAATACATCAACAACAGCGGTAAAATGCTGTTGTTGACAGCGATGTAAATAGGATATGCGAAAAAACAATTCCGCTGAATGCTTGAACATAAGTGTAGTGATCAATCAAGGCATTACTATCATGTTATTATGATATTTGAAATATTCTCTTAGCAAACGTAATTGCACCAGAATTTAACAGAGAGAGAGAGAGAGAGAGAGAGAGAGAGAGAGAGAGAGAGAGAGAGAGAGAGAGAGAGAGAATGGGGTGGGGGGGGGGAAAGAACTATTTGTAATGTTTGTCAACATAAGCCCCATAAGCTTGCACGGCCTTTCGCCAGTGCGAAAATAAGTTCACGCAGGCCTTGATTGTGCCAGACCAGGCTTTGTCCTACTCACTTCGTCTGTTAATTGTCATCTCTCTCATTCCTTTCACCTAGGCCAGGGGTGGCCAAACTACGGCCCGCGGGCCGCATGCTGCCCGCCACTTGGTTTTATGCGGCCCGCGAGGGCATTTAGGAATAATAATTTTTACTTCGTTTATAAGTTATTTTGTTGAATTTGAAAGAATTTCATGTACCGTTATGATTGTTTCAACATTTTTGATAAGATTTCTTTCTAATTATCAATTTTTGTAAACAGTCCTTGGCCTTCGTAATGTAATACTTCTTCTTCTTCTTTCGTTCGCCTTAAATACTATAACTGCAATGTTTCCTCTTGTGTGAATGTAACTGTCCTTTATAGTTCACTCAGCAGTTCATAGAGTTTATCTTCCACTGTCGTCTCTCTTGGCCAGAAGGTTAGCCTAGACATGTTGTAATTTGGGCAGTCTTTGAGTATGTGCTCTGCTGTCTGCGACGATAATCCACACGTGCACATGTCTGATTCACCAATCTCGAATCTTGTATACATGTGGTTGCGCAATCTATTGTGTCCTGTTCTGAGGAGCAGAATAATGACTTGTTCTGGTCTGTCCATAACGTGGTAGTCGTCTTGAGCAGGTTTTGGTGGCTTTCTGACTGATTTGATCATTCTTTTCTTTTGGTGGTAACGGGCACATCAGGCTGTTCTTCTTTTGCTCCTTCCTTAGCCAATCGATCAGTTCTGTCGTTTCCGGGTACTCCACAGTGGGATGGTATCTACTGTATGGTGACCTTATGCTGGCCGCTAAGTTAAGAAAGTAGTGTCCTTACTACTGGCAATTTCCAAGACATCAAACATTTCGTTTTCGTTGAGGTGAGTTTCTTGCAAGCAACATACGCTTACCCTTTCTTGGTCCAATATGTTTTCTAGTTCTATTGTTTTGTTGCTGAATCCCTCCGCATTCCAGTGCATTAGTTTTAGTCTTTGTTTGGCATGGCCAGACGCTCTATTCTCAGGTCCCCTGGCTCCACAGGACATCTGAGAAGGACCTCCAAGAATTGTGGTTGGACTCTTTCGATGCATATGGCCTGGCACTGCACCTGCCTGGGGATTCCAAAGTAGGGCGAGCACCGTAACATTTAGCCGTAGTCGACATATTTCATTGCGCGTGATTGGTGGCATCCTGATTTCTGTGGTGCGCCTCCTCGCTGGTTGCCTCTTTATTCAGCACCTTTCCTTTGCTGGAGCAGACTGTGGTCTTACTCGAGTTTAGGTGTGTAGGCACGCACACACATGTCTACGCATGCACGTACGAGAATACACATCTAAAGCGTTCTGTATATTTCTCGGCGCCAGTGATTCGCCGCCGCCCCTTCTCCTGTTAGTTAAAACAGTTCCGCCACGAGAAGGCCAGAAGGTGGACTTCTGCTGCATAGGTGATAAATGCACGAGCCATTAGGGTATTTATGTAAGGATGGGCGCTCACCCCAACACGGCCCCTGGCTACATAGAGCAACATTTGGAACCATGTTATGGTAAAATGCGAATTTATCAATTTTTATACAGAGAAATATTTATCGACATGAACAATTTAATAAGGATGATTTTATGAAAAACAGATATTTCTCCGTTGAATAAAATGATTTATTTTGCAAGAAAATATTAAATTTAAAAGTCTTTTGCTGTTTTAAATTATTTCCACATTTACAATGTTCAAATTAATTTATTTGTTGTAGTAGTCTTGATATACCAGTTGTGCTGTATGGCTCAAAAACCTTGAGTACAATGAAAGGAGACGAAGCCTTATTAGAAACCTTTGAGAACAAAGTTTTAAGACGCATATTTGGACCCATTAGGGATACACAAAGTGGAGAGTGGAAAAGAAGAAGTAACAAAGACATTTATGATCTGTTTAAGTCCCCGCTAATCACTGGTATCATGAAGGCTAATAGACTACAATGGCTGGGGCATATAGAAAGAATGGAAGATAATAGAGAAACAAAACTCTCTTACACTCAGGAAAAAAATGACCGTAGACCCCGAGGTTGACCAAGAAGACGGTGGAGAGATAATATATATACAGACCTACAAGCACTTGGAATCAACGACTGGCAAGAGAAGGTCAACCAGAGAGACGAATGGAGACGGATTGTATCTGCAACAAAGAACATCAATGGCTCGGAACGCTGAAGAAGAAGAAGAAGAAGAAGAAGAAGAAGAAGAAGAAGAAGAAGAAGAAGAAGAAGAAGAAGAAGAAGAAGAAGTAGAAGAAGAAGAAGAAGAAGAAGAAGAAGAAGAAGAAGAAGAAGAAGAAGAAGAAGAAGAAGAAGAAGAAGAAGAAGAAGAAGAAGTCTTGATATATTTCTGAAATTTATTCTGAGTTTACTACTTGTTTTCCGAATATTTTATTATCACACACAGCCGGAAGCAGGTTTTGTTTCATTTCTGTTTTAAAGTTTTGTACTGTTCTAACTGTTCGAATTTTATTTGAAAAATGAGTGTCAATAACAAACGTAAGATTGAAGATGAATGCCGTGTTTTTAATTATGAATGGACAACTAAGTACTGTTTTATAAAAGTCGGTAGCAAATCAGTTTGCTTGCTGTGTCGTGAGTCAGTGGCTGTCTTCAAGGAGTACAATTTAAAAAGACATTATCAAACAAAATATTCCGATTTCGGATACAATTTAACAACCGAAGGGAGGGAAAGGAAATGCCTTGAGTTGGTGAAAAATTTTGGAGAAACAGCAAACTGTTTTCACTAAACAGTCTTGAATTCAAGATGCTGCAACTGAAGCTAGTCTTGTGCTGTCACACAGAATTGTAAAACAGAACAAGCCATTTTCTGATGGCGAGTTCATCAAGGAATGTTTGCTAGATGCAGCAAACATTATGTGTCCAGTTCTTTCAAACTCACTGAAGAGTTATTGAGTGTTGAGTCACTCAAAGACACAACCACAGATCATGATATATTCAATGCTTTTACTAACTGTATTGAAAGAACTGGGTTAGTTCGGAAGAAGATTTCAAGTGTTACAACTGACAGAGCTCGTGCTTTGACTGGAACAAATGTAGGTCTGGTAAAGTTGATAAGTGATAAGATTAAAGCAGAATATCCAGACCACACATTATTACCACTTCACTGTGTGATTCATCAAGACAGTCTGTGAAAAACTGTTTTGAATATCAAGCATGTTATTGACTCAGTTGTCAGTGTCATCAACCTCATCAGATCAAGAGGACTTAATCACATACAGTTCAAGGCATTACTTGACGATTTGGAAACTGAACAATCCGATGTCCTGTACCACACCAGTGTTCGGTGGCTGAGTGTCGGCAAGGTGTTGTGGCGAGTGTGGGAACCCAGAGAAGAAATAGTGATGTTCCTAGAGATGAAGGGCATTGAATGTGACTTTAATACTAATATTGTCAATAAAGAGTGGAATTTAGACTTTATGTTTGCCATTGAAATTATGGAAAAGTTAAATGAACTGAATTGACAAACTTCAGGGCAATGGTGTGTTCGCACATGAATTGTATGTACATGTAAAATCATTTCAGGCAAAACTATCACTGTACTCCAGACAAGCAAGTGAAAAAGATTTTGTCACTTCCCTTTGCTGAAACAAGCAACCATTTCTGGTGAAATGACTGAAAAGTACAAAGCCCAATTGGATGCACTGATTGAAGAATTTGGATGGAGATTCCAAGATTTCAAGAACGTAGATCCACAGTTCAATATTCTCAGTTCCCCTTTCAGTGCAGAAGCTGATACAGCCACAGAGGATATACAATTGGAGCTGCTTGACTTAGAAGCAGATCATGACCTGAAAGAGAAATTCAAGTCAGATGGTTTGCTGGATTTCTATGAATCTTTATGACAAGAATCATTTCCCATCTTGAAAATCTTTGCAGCTAAACTTTTATCATTGTTTGGATCAACACATATTTGCGAACAAGCATTCTCTTCCTTGAAGATCAACAAATCTAAGAGTAGGTCTTTATTGTCGGACTGCAACTTGCATGCTGTCATGCTAATTTCAACAAGTAAACTTTCTCCAGATTTCAAGAATATTGTCAAAAAGTGCAAGCAGTTACATACATCTCATTAGAAATCAACAATTGTAGTTACAGTGCAGTCGGTTTGTGTCTAAATTAAAGCCATTGATAGATAATAAAGAATATTTGTTATAATAACATATTGTAAAATCTTGTTAACAAATTAGTAAAAGTTTTTGTCCATATTGTCAAATATAATGTATAAGTATATAAGTAAAATAACATTGTAATCATTATAATAACGTATAAATAATTAATATTTACTTATTGTGATAGGTTGTTGTAAGCAAAATGGACATTTTATACAATATATATATATATATATATATATATATATATATATATATATATATATATATATATATATATATATATATACATGTGGCCCGCCAATAGCTTTACATTTGTCAATGCGGCCCTATGCACAAAAAGTTTGCCC
The DNA here is from genome assembly GCA_963921405.1 of Cepaea hortensis. Lineage (NCBI taxonomy): Eukaryota > Metazoa > Mollusca > Gastropoda > Stylommatophora > Helicidae > Cepaea > Cepaea hortensis. Next base: position 54,784,593 of record OY992896.1, read on the forward strand.
ACCCCTGCCCTAACCCACTGCTCCAACCTTACCTTGCTATCATCAACATCAAGTGCCCTACCATCTGGCGTAGTCGTTCATGTCTCTCCACAGATTTCGGTCTTTAGTGTTCTGGATCAACTCTGCTGATGATATTCCTCCATGCAACCGTTTCAATCCATCTAGCATCATTTCTCTGGGTCTGCCTCTGTTTCTCTTCCCATTGATTTGTCCAGTTGTCACGATATTCTCCAATGCCTATCTACTCATCACATGACCAAAGAAAGCTGCTTGTCTCTGCCTTACTGTTGTATATAATGTTCTAGTTTAATTAGCCTGTTTCAGGCAATCGTTGATATTTACTCAGGCAGTCCAAAGAATTCGCAACTTTCGTCTCAGGAACCGCATCTCTGTTTCTTCCACGTTCTTCTTAATTTGTTTATTTACATTCCAAGATTCACTGCCACACAGCAAAATAGGTTCTGCATAACATTTCAGCACTCTCTTTCTTACATTCAACGATAATGACTTATTGCATTATTATACCTTTACCACAGTAAACACGAAACATCTGTTGCATTAGTTGACTGGAACCCACACAGTGAAGACAATACGAATGTTTATTAGTTTAGCCCAGCAAAATTACTTTTCTGGGTCACTGGAAACGCTTGAGACATTAATATTACCAGTACCTGTTCCCTGGTCTTAAAAGTGCGTAAAATAAATCTGACCTACATTGTTTTCTGTAAACATTTCCGTCAGAAATGTTACTGTAAGGTGCACATAAGATACTTACGTGTCCTTTACAGGACATCGCAATCGACCCCTGCTTTATTTTGCTCTATTTATTTACTAGGCATTTTCCATGTTTTGTAGTGTGCCATGTGTGTGTAATGTAAATGCGTGAGTCAGCCAAAACAGGATTAAGAGCACACACCCCACTCCGCCTTGCCCTACACCGCAAGGTACTAAAGGCATAATAACAGTTTTTAATGACAGTAGATTGCTATTGATTTCTGGATGACTGAAACCCATGCCATGGAAATCAACGCAACGCGTCTGCTTTCAAATCGCCTGCAATTGATTTCCAATCCTCCACTCAGTATGTCGGGGAGTTCACCGCCCCTAAACCACATAAAGAAAGTAAATGATACTTTTTCACGTCTTGTGATGTACTGGGTATATGTCAGAGTAAAGGACACTTTTCCACGTCTTGTGACTTACTGGGCATATGTCAGAGTAAAGGACACTTTTCCATGTCATGTAGTGCACTTGGCAAATGTCAGAGTAAAGGACACTTTTCCATGTCATGTAGTGCACTTGGCAAATGTCAGAGTAAAGGACACTTTTCCATGTCATGTAGTGCACTTGGCAAATGTCAGAGTAAAGGACACTCTTTTACGTCTTGTGATGTACTGGGTATATGTCAGAGTAAAGGACACTTTTTCACGTCATGTGACGTACTGGGCATATGTCAGAGTAAAGGACACTTTTCCATGTCATGTAGTGCACTTGGCAAATGTCAGAGTAAAGGACACTCTTTCACGTCTTGTGATGTACTGGGTGTATGTCGGAGTAAAGGACACTTTTCCACGTCTTGTGACTTACTGGGCATATTTCAGAGTAAAGGAAATTTTTTCACGTCTTGTTACGTACTGGGCATATGTCAGAGTAAAGGACACTTTTCCATGTCATGTAGTGCACTTGGCAAATGTCAGAGTAAAGGACACTCTTTCACGTCTTGTGATGTACTGGGTGTATGTCGGAGTAAAGGACACTTTTCCACGTCTTGTGACTTACTGGGCATATTTCAGAGTAAAGGAAACTTTTTCACGTCTTGTTACGTACTGGGCATATGCCAGAGTAAAGGACACTCTTTTATGTCTTGTGACGTAATGGGTATATGTCAGAGTAAAAAACACGTTTCCACGTCTTGTGACGTACTGGGCATATGTCAGAGTAAAGGACACTTTTCTACGTCATGTGGTGCATTTGGTATATGTCAGAGTAAAGGACACTTTTTCACGTCTTGTGACATACTGGGCACATGTCAGAGTAAAGGACACTTTTTCACGTCATGTGACGTACTGGGTATATGACAGAGTAAAGGATACTCTTTTACGTCTTGTGACGTACTGGGTATATGTCAGAGTAAAGGACACTTTTTCACGTCTTGTGACGTACTGGGCATATGTCAGAGTAAAGGACACTTTTTCACGTCATGTGACGTACTGGGCATATATCAGAGTAAAGGACACTTTTTCACGTCTTGTGACATACTGGGCATATGTCAGAGTAAAGGACACTTTTTCACGTCTTGTGACGTACTGGGTATATGTCAGAGTAACGGACACTTTTCCACGTCATGAGGTGCACTGGGTGTACGATGCAAGTTCTATATGTTTTTACAAGTATTTAGAACAATCGGTGCTCGATGGATGATATGGTTATTACAACACCGGCCACCTTAACTTCCTATACATTTTCTTGTACGCATTTTAAGCTGGGACGAATTTGGAGAACAGGTAAATTACAATATCCAGGTCTCGAGGGCAATTCGATGACAATACCACCTGGGTGACAGGCAAACATACTCGCCTCAGCTCCAAGAATATTCGATGCCAACACCATATTTTGAGTCCAAATTAATAAAGGCAACATAGAGAAAACAGGCGGCAGAGTCAGGAGGGAGACAGGGAAGCTTGTTGACACCTCTAATATTCTTGCCTACTACAGACTGGGCTACTATGTTGTTATGTTTGCGCTAGCTCGCTTTGAACTCAAGCGTAGTTCACACACACTATTTCTAGTAGCACTGGACTAAATTTTCAACCCCTACACCGGACAGTTGGACTAAAATGTTGATCCCCCGTCCTTGACTTGGGGACGTAAATTACAAGTACTTGTGAAGTCGGAGTGGGTTCTCCTGATGGCGAGGGACACTGGTAATAGGGAAAGCTAATTCACATGCAAAATTCAGTCCAGTGCCACAAGGCTCGCACGAAAGATTGCGTTAAATGCCACAGAACACGGCTGGAAAGTGGGACAGATAAGTAAACGTGAAGTTAAGGTTATTGCCCGAGGAGCAAATGGCTGTGTGCACTGTAAGCGCCTGAGACAGCAAACACATTAACAATCTAGGCGGACTGTCAGAAGACTTGCCAATGTTTTCCCGATGTAAAAATGAATGTCGAAGGCAAACAATACTTTGCACAATGTGTTGTCTGACATATTTTATGATTGTCAGTTAAAATTTACCGAAGTAGGCAGTTTAAATTACCGTGGGAATACGTGCATTGTTTATAACAGCTTTAAGGGTTCATTGTCTGCTTTTTTTAAATGCTGAATGGTTTCTGCAGTATGCACCTAACGAAAAAACAATGTTGCATGTTCAAAATAATGTTTTCCCGTAGTGAATTTGAATAACGAAGACACAAAGAATAGATTGCACGATTTATTGCCTGGCATATTTCGCTGCATCTCGTCAGGTACATACTGCAGAATTCACACAATATAAAGTAAAATAACTAGATAAATCCTTCAAGCTGAAATATACTCATGTTCGCACAGTAATGTCAATTGTCTACCTCGGTAATTTTAAACTGACTAATATGTGTTTATGTTTCCGCAAAGCTGGCTTGTGTAGTTTAATCATTATGGCTTCAGCAAACTTTAACAAGCGAGTATTTTGTGTGTTAAACAACATGCAAAAGGCACTGTCTCTATCAGTCACATGGCCGCTTTCGAGTATGTTCTTAGCAATTGATGAAGCGGGAAGCTTCCAATGTGTCGGCCCCACGAGGCTCCCCTTGCCTGTGTGTAGTATCTTGTCGACCCATTTAGGTATGTGTTCCGCAACTTTTTTGTTCAACTGCCGCTCTGTTCTACTACACCGACAGAACCATTGCAATATTTGGGATTTGCTGTTACCTGTGTTTGTTTCGGTGGGGTTTATGGCTTCTGTGTGTAAAATGGAAATTAACGTTGCAATATTTGGGATTTGCTGTTACCCGTGTTTGTTTCAGTGGGGTTTATGTCTTCTGTGTGTAAAAAGGAAATTAACATTGCAATGTATGGGATTTGCTGTTATCTATGTTTGTTTCAGTGGTGTTTATGGCGTGCACGCGTGAAAACTACTGCCAGAAAGACGTCTACGTGGATGGCGGAGTGCTGTGTAACTACCCCATCCAGTGCTTCGATGGTAAGCACATTTTAATTCTTGCAGGCTGTACATATTTGCTTGTTTTCACAGGGTATATTCTTCTTCTTCTTCTTCTTCTTCTTCTTCTTCTTCTTCTTCTTCTTCTTCTTCTTCTTCTTCTTCTTCTTCTTCTTCTTCTTCTTCTTCTTCTTCTTCTTCTTCTTCTTCTTCTTCTTCTTCTTCTTCTTCTTCTTCTTCTTCTTCTTCTTCTTCTTCTTCTTCTTCGTCGTCGTCGTCGTCGTCGTCGTCGTCGTCGTCGTCGTCGTCGTCGTCGTCGTCGTCGTCGTCGTCGTCGTCGTCGTCGTCGTCGTCGTCGTCGTCGTCGTCGTCGTCGTCGTCGTCGTCGTCGTCGTCGTCGTCGTCGTCGTCGTCGTCGTCGTCGTCGTCGTCGTCGTCGTCGTCGTCGTCGTCGTCGTCGTCGTCGTCGTCGTCGTCGTCGTCGTCGTCGTCGTCGTCGTCGTCGTCGTCGTCGTCGTCGTCGTCGTCGTCGTCGTCGTCGTCGTCGTCGTCGTCGTCGTCGTCGTCGTCGTCGTCTTCTTCTTCTTCTTCTTCTTCTTCTTCTTTCGTTCGCCTGCAATATGTCTGTAACTGCAATGTTGTCTCTTGCATGAATCTAACAGTCTTTTTTAGTTCACTCAGCGGTCCATAGAGTTTATCTTCCAGTGTTGTCTCTCTAGGCCAGAAGGTTCGCCTGGATATGTTGTAGTTTAGGCTGTCCTGGAGTATGTGCTCTGCTGTCGGCGACGCCAAACCACATGTGCACATGGCTGAGTCACCAATCTTGAATTCTGTATACATGTGGTTGCGTAATCTATTGTGTCCTGTTCTGAGGCGCAGAATAATGACCTGTTCTGGTCTGTCCATAACGTGGTAGTCGTCTTGAGTAGGTTTGGTGGCCTTCTGACTGATTTGATCATTATTTTCTTTTGGTGGTGTAATGGGCACATCAGGTTGTTCTTCTTTTGCACCTTCCTTAGCCAATCGATCGGCTATGTCGTTTCCGGGTACTCCACAGTGGGATGCTATCCACTGTATGGTGACCTTATGCTGACTGCTTAGTTCAGAAAGTAGTGTTCTTAGAACTGGCATTTTCCCAGTCAGGAGCGCTTCTATTACTGATTTTGCATCTGTCAATATCACCACAGGTTGTGTACCATGTCTGGTATTTTGTAATTTCTCTGTTGCTTTGTTGATTGCCTCAATTTCAGCATTATAGTTATGGCAGTACTTCCCTGTTGGAACTCTGGCCGTGTCCCTAGTATTATTTGGGTATTCTATATACACTCCCGCTTCTCCATTTCGAACAGTATTTTGTGCTGACCCATCTGTGTAGACTCGGATCCAGAGATCCTGTGGGTATTCGTCATCAAGGAAGCTGAGAGTGGCTGTTCTGCGCTTTACACTGTTCTGTTCTTCCTTGTTAAATATTCCTCTCACTTTTGTCTGGATTTGTAGCGATAGTCTATGTTCATCTTTCCACGGGGTTCGCTCTGGAATAGTTGTCAGGGGGATACCAACTGTGGGCAGATCGGTGATTTCTCTGCAGTGTCGTTTGGCCTGGTGGATAAAACTACTTCTTTTCAACCGCCCATAGCTATCAGGGTATATATTTGCTGTCACGTGTAACTGCTTTGTGGCCAAGAGGTTGCCGACGCAATTCGTAATCCCGCATATCGCGTTCAAGACACAACTGCCGGCGATTTTGTAGCAGACCGCATTGCGTTGTTTTTCATGCAAAGGTGTGAGTGTCGTTCGTTCAGAAATCAATGGCAAACTACTGAACGTAAACTCGCTAAGAAATCACAAAGAGCAAAAATGCCTGGGTTGACTGCGACGTCCTGTAAGGGATATACAACTAACGTTTATGTTAAATAAGTTGGGTAAAGTAAACTTCCGGCTCGCTGAAGGCGAAGTAGGGCGTACAATCCCTACACCGGCATTAGGTCGGACTTAAGCGTTGACTTCTCGTTCAGAAAGCAATGGCAAACTACTGAACGTAAAAACACCCAGACAATCAACCTGGCTACATCGCAACGCCCTGCAAAGGACATGAAACCGTCTGAAAAATAGTATGCAAAGGGGTCTTGTACATGCAACAAGAATTTAAGGCAAGTAGTCCTGGACCCACAGCTTTAGAGACCAGTTGGCAGTCCACGGTTCATGAAATCAGAACCACGCCGGGCGACTTCATTTGACAGGTTAGCGTAGTTGATAAGAGGCTACGCTGATCATGTCGTCAGCGCTTTCCGACCAGGATTCGACATCTTAGTGCGTTGTCTGCTAATACTCATAACTCATACGATTGTATGACAACCAGCGCAAGGCGATCTGCGTCCAAATCGCATGAAACTGCGTTTCTAACAAGGCATGCTTGATTGCGAATCGCGTTCGTAATCCCTTTCTCGACACCGTTCCTTTGCATAAAATTCTCAAAATTATTCTGTACCCACCAGTCGCGTTGGTGTAACGGGTATGATGTAATATTGGCAATGGGGTGACCAGGTTCGGACAAGGGTTCGGTGCTAGCTCTGGTGTGCGTTCTCTAGAGGAGGGAAAGGGAGACCAGCTATTTACCCCAAATCAGATCTACATAAATTAGAGCATTTCACACACCCAACACAGGTTCATGCCACGAGGCTTGTTTGAGTTTTTGGTTTTGCTGGTATCTGGTATCCATGTTATGACGCTAGGTTGACACCCAGAGCTGTGCTGGTGGTGGAAAAAAACAACCTTCCAATATTGGGGATTGGACGTAGACCTCTGTCTAGGTAAACAGCGCGCTAACCACTACACCACGCTCCTGTGGCAGACTGTGGAGGACCGCAGTTTGTCCACAACTAGATGTTATATTTGTACATGTATCATTACCCACGCCTTGCTGGCCACGCTTTGACTGTTCCCTCCAGACAGTTTATATACAAAAGGGGTAATATATTTTAACATATTACAATTGTTGGAGATGTCTCCATTTTAATTATCCAACTTGCTGTCTTTTCATGCTCTAATTATTGACACCTCTAAAACTGCTCGCTTTTGCTTTCACGAAGCTACCTATTGGTCTTTGTATTCAACATATTCTGAACCGCTTTGGGTATAGCACCCTAGCACGATATATTTATAGACCAATCCGCATTCAGTTGGGGAGCTTTTGTGATGGTTATGACGTCAGGCTGACAATGATATGAACGCGGTGGCATAAGTCTTCGATGCCAGCTCGTCGTTCACTACGGAAGGAAAAGACTGGCCCCCGATTTCTCCTTGCTGCCAGGCCTACAAAATTTGAGGCTCCTAACACTTCACGTACACACAGCGGGATCATGCTGAGGGACTGGTTATTTGTTATTAATCGGCACTCTATGGGTAATGTGGTCAGAATCACACCGGCCAGCTTTACATCGCCGGACATAACCTGGTACCTCTATAAGGCAGCGTCGACCGGACAGCCTAGCTACATAACCAGTTATTACCACCTCTAGGGGGAGTAGAACATACCTTGGTACCTCTATTATACAGGGTGGACTGGACAGCCCAGGTACATAAACAGTTATTCCCACCTCTAGGGTAATTAGAACATAACCTGGTACCTCTATTAGGCAGGGTCGACCGGGCAGCCCAGGTACATAAACAGTTATTCCCACCTCTAGGGTAATTAGAACATAACCTGGTACCTCTATTAGGCAGGGTCGACCGGGCAGCCCAGGTACATAAACAGTTATTCCCACCTCTAGGGGAAGTAGAACATAACCTGGTACCTCTATTATACAGGGTGGACTGGACAGCCCAGGTACATAAACAGTTATTCCCACCTCTAGGGTAATTAGAACATAACCTGGTACCTCTATTAGGCAGGGTCGACCGGGCAGCCCAGGTACATAAACAGTTATTCCCACTTCTAGGGGAAGGAGAACATAACCTGGTACCTCTATTATACAGGGTGTACTGGACAGCCCAGGTACATAAACAGTTATTCCAACCTCTAGGGGAAGTAGAACATGACCATCGGGGAGCCTGGGCAGTGTTGTAGCTAGAAGCTCGCCTGCTGACTCGCTGGTCTTGGGTCCATCTGCAGATGGGTGAGTGCGGATTAAAGAAAATTGACCTGGGCTCCCAAGTCCACCCAGCCTTAAATGGGTGTCAAGAATATTTTGGAAAGTAAAGGCGGCCGGCTTGATACTGACCGCATCAGCCACCAGGTGCCGATTGGTCTTCACAAATATGGGTCTAACACCATATGCGCGGTTCTCCTTAAAGCAGCTACACGGGTCCTTAATCTACTGGTATCGGGTCCAAAGTTAATCGTGCTAGTCACTCCATTACCACTCCTCTCTGGAACATAAACGAACTCAACAATACATGTATGAAACGCTTGGGGATGACTGCTAAAGAATGAACCGAATATACAAGGGGAAGTCAATAAGTAAGTCACAAATGGCTGTAGAAAAATAACTAAATATGACAACAACTTGAAACCAGTTTATTTTTATACATACATTGTCCCTTTATTTCTCAACATAATTTCCACCAACATTGATGCACTTTCCCATCGTTTTATCAGTCCTCCCAAACCGGCTGCATAGAACTGCGTGCTCTGTTTTCTAAACCACGTTTTCACTTCACGTTCAACTTTGGCGTCATTCGAGAAATTTCTGCAGCCAAGATGGGTTTTCAGTGGACCAAAAAGGTCGAAATCGCTAGGGGCTAAGTCGGAGCTGTAAGGTGGATGTTCCAGAACTTCCCACCTTAGTTGGTTAATTTTCTCCTGAGTTAGTAGAGCCGTATGTAGTCTGACATTGTCATGAAGAAACAACACTCCTTTAGTCATAGTCAGCAGCCCTGGACGTTTTCTTCGAATTGCATCATGAAGCATCGATAGAACTTCAAAATACGATTCAGAATTCACATTGCAGATGCTACAGAGTCTATCGTTACTCGCCTGTCATCTCTAATCATCTCCTCCACCCGCTGCACGGATGCTTCTGTTGCAATCTCAACAGGACGACCAGATCAGATTTCATCAACAATTCTAGAGCGTCCTTGTGAAAATGTTTCTACCCAGCTATGCACCGCTTTACGGGACAAACATTTGTCAGCATAAACAGGAAGAATTTCCTTATGAATGTCCTTTGCAGGCAGTCCTTTTGCCCACCAAAAACGCACAACAGCACGTTGCTCTTTGGTTGTACACTCCGTAAGTACAGTCGCCATTTTGTTTATGCACTGCGCATGCGCATGAAACACCTAGAGCCATCTTATGAACGGGAATATAAAGTTCGATGTTGCTGTCACCTAATGACACCTGTCGAAAATACTAACTACATTTACCTGCCATCCCACAGAACTGTGTGACTTACTTATTGACTCACCCTCGTATTACTGTCTGCACAGGGTGGTATTTGTCCATGGATAAAAAGGATGCCTTCCTGCTCCACATGCAGCAGTTGGATGACCTGTCCCATATGTTCTCCGCCAATAATCGATTCCAGTACCATAACGACGAGCAGAAGTCATTCAACGAGAAGAGTCTGGGATTTTTGTTGGTAAGAGTTGCTTGCCCCAGAGCCGGGCTTATGTTGATGTTAAAGATCATCTATTTTGACATCATCATCATATTCCACTTTTGTCGTCAAGCGCCGTGGGGAGGAATAATTGGCGTTCCAGCGCCCGATGGGTGGCACTGGATAGTGTCATTCCGTGTGACTGTACAATGTCTTTGATGTCGTCAATCTATTTTCTTCTCAGGCATCCTCTTTCTCTCGTCGCAGATGATCTTTGATGTAGGGCCAGTGCTGGTAGTTGATGTTGTTACATTCTAACGAGAGGGCCTAACCATTTGATCTTCTGTCTTTCGATAAAGTGGCACAATATATTCTGTCTATGTAGATATTAAATAGTAGAGGAGAGAGCACACATCTCTGTCTCACTCCTGCATTGACTGTAAACATATCTGATATACCTTCTTGTGTTCTTACTGCACTTTGGCTCGAGTGGTACATGGTTATGATGTTTTCTAGCAGTTGCCCTTGTATCCCATAGTCTTCAAGGATGGTCCATAATTTTTATCTGTCTACTCTATCGAAAGCCTTTTTCTTATCTACAAACACAACATTCTGCTGGTCACTATATGCAATGTCCCCCCCCCCCCCCCCCCACATATTTGTCTAAGTGTGAATAGTGCATCAGTGCAACTTTTACCTTTCCTGAAACCAAATTGTACTTTGCTTAACTGTTGTTCAACTATGGTCTAGCTCTTTGTTCCAATAGTTTTGCGTACATTTTCCCTATATGACTCAGGAGTGACATACCTCTGTATGTTTCGCATTCTCTCATATTGCTATTTTGTGCTGTGTGGAATTCTGAGGACAAGGTGCTTGTTAAGCTTGTGTAAAGGATAGCTGCATGTCTTTTGCAGGACGTCGCAATCAGCCCCTTAATTTTTGGGGCCCTTTGTGATTTACTAGGTCTTACTAGGTTCAGTAAGGACAAATAATTGTTGCAGAAAGATATGATAATCTGGCACGAAAACTGTTAAGTTTGTGTAACGCCTGCAAAATCGAGAGATATTACACTACTGTATCAAAGCGTTTGTACAATGTGTCTAGGTTTGTAAAATCTCTCTTTTCGACAGGAGTCACACATACGTATTTTCATGTCAGGCGAAGAAGAAGAAGAAGAAGAAGAAGAAGAAGAAGAAGAAGAAGAAGAAGAAGAAGAAGAAGAAGAAGAAGAAGAAGAAGAACAAAAAGAAAACAAGAAGAAGAAAGAGGAGGATGGGATGAGGAGTAAAAGAGGAAGAAGAAGAAGCAGAAGAAGAAAAAGAAGAAGAAGAAGAAGAAGAAGAAGAAGAAGAAGAAGAAGAAGAAGAAGAAGAAGAAGAAGAAGAAGAAGAAGAAGAAGAAGAAGAAGAAGAAGAAGAAGTAGAAAACGAAAAAGAAAAACAGCTAGATTTATGTTCAGTAATTTACCCTTGCCGGTCTCCCGGGTCGAGGAGTTAAACGACTTTCTCCGTAACCCCGTTTATCCACGTAGGGTAACGCAGCGCGCGAGAATTGGAAGTGGTTATCGCCGCGTTGGTAACTTACTGATAAGTGAGCCGGCCACTCAGAAAGCAATGGCAAACTACTGAGCTTAATCTTGCCAAGAAATCAATGACAGCGGTAAAATGCTGGTGTTGACAGTGATGTCCTGTAAAGGATAATGGAAAAAAACAAACAATTACCCTTGCTTTCAGAACGACCGACTCCCATACCATTGCAACAAACGCAAGGGCGGCCTGCTGCCTAGTCGTCAGCAGCAGATTTCGAACCCTCTATTCCGTATGTCGGGGAATTATGAAATACCTTCACCTCTACAAAGCCACATCCTCGACAGCTAGACTTGCAATTCTAGACACACCGGCGCTAGATGGGCGATATGAACAGTATAACAATTTAACTTTCATAACAAATTTGTTATAGCGGAACAAGTGCATCCTCTTGAGCTAGACGCTCACCTGCCTATCCGGCACGGCACCCATTTTCGGCAGGATTGACCTTCGAGTCCAGGTCAATGTAGACAAATCCACCTCTGTGAGGATTCGAGCGCCTGACCACTGGACGGACAGTCAAGCCTGTTAGCCACTCAGCTATCGTGACTATCTATTTCAGGAGGATAATAAATCTTACTTCTGCTTGTCCTAAAACATTATTTGCTTTAGAATTAATCCACATCTTCAAGTATTTCAGCCGTTATAATGGTCGTGAATCTTCTTGATCATCCCTAGTAGTCTGTTACGCCTTAATTCCATGTACGAGATGGCTTCAAATGAATAGTTGATGGTGAATATATTCTGAAAAACTAAAGAACAAATGTATCATTTTTCGTTGTAGTCACCACTGTGTTCACTCACAGTCAATCGACGGTTTTACTGTACAATAACTACTGCAATAAGCTCAGGGATCACTACTCGGTGGTAAACAGCCTGTCACAGAAGTCATACCGTTTTAAAACTTCATATTCAACTCATACACTTGACTGGACTTACAGGCATGCATCACCATTCTGGACCTGGATAAAATAAATGGGGCGGTCATCTTTAAACTGTCCTTATGATATAGACGTGTTCGTCTGCACCGTGACGTCAGGTGCTTAACCCTCTTGACATCCTTAACAACAATATTGACAGGTTATAATACAATGGTGTAGTTATTGTAATTTCTATCACACTTTTACGGTTTTCATTTGAACACCCCCTCCCTCCTCGTATGTCTGCATTTATAGACCTATCCATGCCTGTTTTATAAATGCCGTGCCAGGTCTACCCCATTCTCTTTCCACTATTACTGAAACCCCAGTACTCCCTTTGACGTCTCTGTATGTCTTAGACCTACCTTGACCTATGCTAACTGCAGACGTTTATGTTTTTCCCCGCCAGTATGACGACCTAGAAACGGAGGTCATGAAAGGGAAACTCGAGAAGCGGAAGGGCGCTCTTCTACCCAGGAAGCCCAGCAAGGAGACCAAACTCTACAAGTAGGACCCATGTCTGTTAGTGTCTCTTGTTATTATTAGAATTCGATCTGGTCGAAATGGTAAGAGCAATGGCTGTTAAACTGCTGGTGCTATGATGGTGTGGTAGGGGGTTCAATCCCATCACCGGCTGGTCTTAAAAAGTTGACTTCTCGCACAAAGAGAAATCGCAAAGTTAAAATTAGTTGCATATCCCTTTACTCGACGTCACAGTCAACCCAAGCATTTTCTTTGGCTGTTTGTGATCTCTTGGCAAGTTTACGTTCAGTAGTTTGCCATTGATTTCTGAACAACCGGCGCCCATATCATTTTATGAAACAACCCAACGCCAAATCTCCCGCAGCTATGTTTCGAACGCGGTTTGCAGGATTACAGACTGCGTCGGTAACGCCATCGCCACGGAACCGGCTAACGATGCATTAAAAAAAAAAAGTTAGTTGCACATCCATTACAGGACAGTTGCAGTCAACACCAGCATTTGTTGCTGTTGTTGATGTCTTGGCAAGTGTACGTTCAGTAATTTGCCGTTGCTTTCTGAACGACAGGCACCCATACCATGTACGTAAAAAAAAAAAAACATCGCAACTCGGTCTGCTGCCAAATCGCGCGCAGCTGTGTTTCGAACGCGTGTATACTGGATCACGAATCACGTTCGAAAGATCTTCTCCACAGAGACAGGCAATGGCAAAGTAGTGAAGGTATAATTGCTTAGAAAATCATCCTGGGGTTGATTATAAAGTCCTGCAAAGGACATGCATAAATTTGTTATTGCTAGTAAGCACAATGCCAGAGTTGTCCGTGTATTACTGGGGGAACACAGCTCGGTCTTCCGAACCCCAACATGGCGGATAGGCCTCTGGAGTGTTTATGCTTGTGGCTACGGTTTGCATGCGCATTTTCCTTATGTTGAACTGTTAGTACATGGTTCCGTAGCCGTGTTACTGAGTGAGTGCGTGGCGCGACTCTGTGATCTGTGAAATTCGTGTGGAATGCTTTAACATCTGTCCGCTGTTGTTTGTACAGTGAACTTCATGTTCGGAACAATGGCAGGCGGCTGTCGCTGAATTGACTGGTTTGCCTTTTCGGTCCCCGAGTGCATTTTTCAGGAGACTCGTCGCTGGAGCTACGGAGTTCGTACTTTGTGCGGCGCTTTCGGCAGGTCGCCCTGCGGAAAGAGACCGAGCCATGTGGGCTAAAACCCGAGTCAATGAAGTCTTTCTGGTGACTGCCGATTCCATCGATGATAAACTGATTGTTTGTGGAGGACTTTTGTGTAGGCATGCTGGCGGCGGCAATATACACAGTGTAACTGTGCTGGCTGTTGGCTTGCCGAGGCTTCTGTCTGTTCCACTTATCACATTAGGCAGTTAGGAGGTGAGGAGCAGTTTGTGTGATATTCACTGGCACAGGAACGGATCATAATGCGGATGACCCGTTGTCGTGAAGTTGGAACCGCGACTAACTAACTAACCGACTACTGGGGGTTTCCCTTAAAGGCAGCAGAGAATAGTTTAGTTTAGTCGTTGGATCAACATCACGGCACACGGGTTTAACCCATAAATGCTCCGTTTTCCTTCTAACTCAAACCTGAGTCTGGAGAAACTCAGCTCAATGTACAAACTCCGTAGCATCGGCGAGGATCCTGAAATAGTTTGGGTAGATTTTTAACTCGAAATTTTTCCCGGGCAGCTCCGTTAGGCTACTCTTTTTCGATTTCCAGCTGCCAAGGGATTTTTTACGTGCGCAATAATACACACCATGCATGTCGTAAGAATCGACTAAGGAAGAGTTGCACCGAGAGTAAGTTGAGTCTAGAACCGACATCTTAGCACTCGGGATATTCCTATAAGTGCTCATTTCTAATCTTCAACAGCCAGCGAACAGTTCCAGAACAAATTATACCAGTGGCAGTCTGAGTTCATGTCTGTCTTGTTTTTTCTCGGTATGTAAGACACAGCGATGCTGGTTTTTTTCGAAAAAGTTATAAAAGCCGGTCGTTCGGAAAGCAATGGCAAACTACTTGACGTAAAATTTGCCCAGGAATCACGAACAGCGAAAATGCTGGGGTTGACTGCTACGTTCTGTGAAGGACACGCAACTTAAAAAAGGTGTCTGCCAGATTCCCTGGTCACTCCCTGAAGCACCGTTCTCTCCTGGCCATGATGATCTATCTGTCAGAGGGAATTGGAAAGTTATGATTGCCGGTGTTCCCCTAGACCCGGCACCATAAGAAGAAAATCACGATTTGCACCGGATGCTATGGATGAGTTGAGTTGCGTTGAGTCAAGAACCGACATTACAGCACCCGGGACATTCCCATACGTGCTCCGTCCTCATCTTCAACAATAGCGAAGAGTACCTATACTCAGTGGTACCAATGGCAGTCTGATTATGTGTCCGTCTGGCATGAGTACCGGATATCATGGTTTAAACAATTAACTCATCACTCAATAATAAATCAAATCAAATCAAATCAAATCAACTTTATTAGGGTCACAAATTGGGCGCGCAGGCCCGTCTTACATTCGGCCCTTCAAATCACTCGTCTTTCGTTCATCAAGAGCATTATACATTTACATAGGAAGATAAAATAAACATTGTGAAATGAATGTTGTAAACATAAACAAGGCTAATTACCATGTTATGAGGCCCATCTCCCACCTATCCATACATCACCCCACCCACACAACACCCCCACCTACCCACACATACGCGCATCAAGGGACACATACACACCCCCACCTACCGACACACACGCACACCAAGGGACACATACATACCCCACCAACCGATACATCCCCCTCCCGCACATCCCCCACCCACACACACTGCCCTCACCTGATCCCCCAACCAAAACACACTCGCCACCCACAAACATTCCCCCACCAACCCACACAACCCACGCCCAACCACATACACATACTACCCCACACATCCTCTCCCCACCCACACCTCAAACCACCCATCCCCCAGCCACATCTCCATCGACAACATATTCCCCACCCATGCACACAATCCCCCACCAACCCACACATCGCACATCCACTCACACATTCCCAAACCATACACACACATCCCCACCAACTGACATGTCCCTACCCCCACCCCCCCCCCCCCCACACACACACACACACACACACACACACACATCTCTCTAACCACCCATACATCCCCAATCCACTAACACACACCCCACCACCCACACATACAACTTCCACCCACCCACACATGCCTTAACCTAATCCCCCACCACACAATCCCCCACCCGCACATCACATACACCTCCTACCATGCACTATTCCCAACCCACGCACCACACACACATATATCCCCACTTACACACCACACACATATCCCCACCCAGATACCACACAATATTCCCACCCACACCCACACATATACCCTTACCCATCCACCCCACATACCCCCACTCACACACCACAAAAATCCCCCACCCACACACACATACCTCACCCACACAATATCCCCAACCAACACACCACACACCTCTCCCCACCCACACACGCATTCCCTACCCGTCCACCAACACACACTCACTCACGCATACATCCTCCACTACGCACCCACACCCCCACCCCCAACAACCCATCTCTCGATCACAATACCCCTACCCCACACACATCCTCCACCCACTCACACATCCCACACATACATTTCCCTCACCCACTTACACATCCCTAAGCCACTCACACACCCCCACCCACACATTCCCCATCCAAACACACACATCTCCCACCAACACTCCCCCACATACTTCCCCCTACCACCACAATCCCCTACTCACCCATACATATACCCCACCCATACGCACATTCCCCGAACCCACCACGCACTATCCTCCACCCATACCACCACAAACATACCCTCCACCCACACATCATTCACACATCCCCCACCAACACACCGCACACATATCTCAAACCCACACACCATACACTTCTCCCCACCCGCCCTTGCATCCCCAATCCACCCAACACAATCCCCTACCCACACAACCCCGCCTCCTACACATATTTCCTCAAACCTCCACACATCTCCACCCACATAAACACACATCCCCTGCATCCGTCCCATACACATATCCTCCACCCATACACACATCCCCCACACCCATTCCAACACCCCTACTTTCACCCCCACACATCCATCCACACATCCCACCAACACCCACAAATACCACTACCCACCAAAACCCACACACCCCAACCCATCCAAACGCATACCCCCCACCCACACACCCACTACCCACACATATCCCCACACTCACACACATCCTCCACATACACTCACACTTCCTCACATCTAGACACATACAAAATGTCTCACGTTAGTATTGAAACTAGTATGAAGAAACTCCCACACTTTACTCACACATATACACTGACACTTGTCATGAGCAGTCTCATAAAAATGTTAAACATGGAGAAAAATGTGTACATAAAATGTATGTGACGTAAAAATAGTGATGCTCTCTCTCTCTCTCTCTCTCTCTCTCTCTCTCTCTCTCACACACACACACACACACTCACTCACTCTCACGCTCACACATTCACTCTTCCGCTCATTCATTCACTCTCACGCATTCACTCTCCCGCTCATTCATTCACTTTCCCGTTCACTCATTCACTCTCCCGCTCACTCATTCACTCTCCCACTCACTCATTCACTCTCACGCTCACTCGTTCTGTCTCTCATTCACACTCACTGACTCTCTCACTCAAACTACAGTAATGAACATTAGTTTATATTATGCATGATAAAATCAAATGGTATTTAACTGATAATATGACAGATGAGAATACACAAACATATGGATTCGCGTGTTACATAACATGCGTGTTACATGACATGCATCTGCTCAGCTCTCTCTCTCTCTCTCTCTCTCTCTCTCTGTATTCTTTCATATACACACACTCACACGCATGCACGCGCTCACACACATACACTAACACATCAACTCTCCCACTGTCTAACTCTCTAACACACAATCCTTACCACACACACACACTCACTCTCTCAATCACACTCTCTCACACATACACATACACATGAACGCATGCACATGAACGCACGCAAGCCTACATTCCCTCACTCACTCTCACACATACACGTACGAATGCATGCACTGACACATTCCCCCACCATTTCTCGCTCAATCACTCTCTCCACACACACGCATGCACGTGCGCACACACGCATTCACTCTCTCCCTCTCTCTAACACCCACTCTCTCTCTCTCTCTCTCTCTCTCTCTCTCGCTCCCACACGCACACACATATATAGTGAACAATTATAGTTAAACAATTATAATGAACAATTATACTGAACAATTATACCAGTAAATGAATTATGGTGGCATATAGTCGGTATGGATTAAGTATTGAAAGAGTTTTCGGTTAAATGTGTAGGGACTCATTGGAGTTTTCAGATCTGGAGGCAGATCATTCCATAAGTGAGCACCAGAATAGGCGAAACATGTTTTGTATAGGTCCAATCTAGGCTTTGAGACATGTAACAAATTTAGGCGCTTGCTGTTCATTGCATTAGATTGAATCAGCGGCAGAAGATACTCTGGGGTATTTTGAGATATAATTTTATTCACTAATTTGGCTTTGTTGAAAAGGAAGCGCTTTTGTAGTGGTAGAAGTCTTAGATGACTGTACAAATTATTACTTTCAACGTGCTTTATGCCAGAAACCAGACGAATAGCTCGGTTTTGTAGAGAACATAGTCGTTTTAAATTAGATTTAGGGCAACCATCCCAAACTGTGGAACAGTAATCGAGATGTGATTGGATATAGCATGTATAGAATATTTTTCGTGTGCTTTCGTCCAGGAAGTGCTGAATTTTAGCAAGTTGGTAAACTTTTTGTGCTATTTTCTTGGTAAGAGCGTGAACATGAGAGCTCCAGTTCAAATGGCTGTCTATTAAAAGCCCTAGTGTTTTATGTTCAGTCACATTAACTATAGGTAACGTGCCCATGCGGAGTTCGAGCGGTGATCCAGTTATGGCTAGTGTCTGTAGTTTTTGTCTGGTCGTTATTAGCATGGATTTAGTTTTGTCGATGTTAATTTGCATGCGGTTTTCATTGCTCCATCTAGTAAGATTATCAAGTTCCTTTTGTAAAGAATTCTCTAATTCACTACGGTTTTCTTGACTAGTATATATAGTACAGTCGTCTGCAAATAGATCGCAAGTTGTATTGATATATAAAGGAAGATCATTAATATAAACTGCAAAAAGCAGAGGACCTAGTATTGAGCCCTGAGGCACACCAATATTAAGCTGTGTGGGTCTTGATAGACAGTTGTTGAAGGACACGACTTGTTGCCTGTCGGATAGAAATGACGTAATTATGTTCACCATGTTGGTGCTTGTCTTCATTTGCTTTAGTTTTCTAATTAAAATATCGTGATCTACCATATCAAAAGCTTTTTTAAAGTCTACAAACACCGCTCCACAAATTCTACCGTTGTTGATGTTTAAGTGCCAGTTATCGGTCATTTTTGTTAGAGCACTATGGCAAGAATATTTAGGTCGAAACCCAGATTGACTGTTAATTATTAGATCATTGTTAATTAAATGGTGTAACGTTATTTTATGAATGTGTTTTTCTAGTGGTTTTGATAGCGACGATAGTAAGGAAATAGGTCTATAATTACCCAAAACACTATTATCGATTGAGCCATTTTTAATTAGCGGAAACACTTTAGCAATTTTAAATGCAGATGGAAAGTAGTTTTTGGCTAGGCACTGGTTATATATGAACGTTAAGGACTCGCTAATGACTGGTGCAGCACAACGAAGAATTCTATTACTGATACCATCTAGGCCGTGTGAGTTTGTTGATTTGAGGTTCAAGAGATATTTATAAACGTCTGCAACAGACATTAAAGGAATCTCAGCGGGAATATTTCTGGTGCACTTCTCCTCACAGAATGATGTCAGTGAACTTAAATTACACGATGAGTCTGGTATTGAAGACTTTAGATTCTCTATTTCCGATTGAAAGAAACAACTGAATTCATCGCATCTTATAGAATTTGGTATTGCTGATTCTGTAGGACGTTTCTTATTGGTTAGCAAGTTAATAGCCTTAGGCTTTAGGAGCACCATGGGTGAAGCATCAACAATCAATGTAACCTAACTAGTATAGTATACCATGGTTGAAGCAACAACAATTAATGTAACCTAACTATTATAGTATTACACGTATGAGTACCATGGTTGAAGCATCAACAATCAATTTAACCTATTATAACATTACACGTAGGAGTGCCATGGTTGAAGCATCAACAATCAATTTAATCTAACTATTATAGTATTACACGTAGGAGTACCATGGTTGAGACATCAACAATAAATGTAACCTAACTATTGTAGTATTACACATAGGAATACCATGGTTGAGACATCAACAATCAATGTAACCTAACTATTGTAGTATTACACGTAGGAATACCATGGTTGAGACATCAAGAAATCAATTTAACCTAACTATTATAGTATTACACATAGGAATACCATGGTTGAGACATCAACAAATCAATTTAACCTAACTATTATGGTATTACAAGTAGGAGTACCATGGTTGAGACATCAACAATCAATGTAATCTAACTATTATAGTATTACATGTAGGAATACCATGGTTGAGACATCAACAATCAATGTAACCTAACTATTGTAGTATTACACATAGGAATACCATTGTTGAGACATCAACAATCAATGTAACCTAACTATTATAGTATTACATGTAGGAATACCATGGTTGAGACATCAACAATCAATGTAACCTAACTATTATAGTATTACACGTTGGAATACCATGGTTGAAACATCAACAATCAATGTAACCTAACTATTATAGTATTACACATAGGAATACCATGGTTGAGACATCAACAACCAATGTAACCTAACTATTATAGTATTACACATAGGAATACCATGGTTGAGACAACAATCAATGTAACCTAACTATTATAGTATTACACATAGGAATACCATGGTTGAGACATCAACAATCAATGTAACCTAACTATTATAGTATTACACATAGGAATACCATGGTTGAGACATCAACAATCAATGTAACCTAACTATTATAGTATTACACATAGGAATACCATGGTTGAGACATCAACAATCAATGTAACCTAACTATTATAGTATTACACATAGGAATACCATGGATGAGACATCAACAATCAATTTAACCTAACTATTATAGTATTACACATAGGAATACCATGGTTGAGACATCAACAATCAATTTAACCTAACTATTATAGTATTACACATAGGAATACCATGGTTGAGACATCAACAATCAATTTAACCTAACTATTATAGTATTACACATAGGAATACCATGGTTGAGACATCAACAATCAATGTAACCTAACTATTATAGTATTACACATAGGAATACCATGGTTGAGACATCAACAATCAATTTAACCTAACTATTATAGTATTACACATAGGAATACCATGGTTGAGACATCAACAATCAATGTAACCTAACTATTATAGTATTACACGTAGGAATACCATGGTTGAAGCCGGCGCTGGGGTGAAGGAGTCAGGAACACAGTTAGTAATCCTGCATACCACGTTCGAAACACAGCTGCTGGGGATGTGGAAGCAGAATGCCTTGCGTTGATTTTTATATAATGGTATGAGTGCCGGTTAGTTCAGAAAGCAATGGCAAACTACTGAAAGTAAACTTGCCAAGTAATCCCAAAACTACCAAAACATGATGGAGTTGACTGCGGCGTCCTGTAAAGGATGTGCAACTAACTTTTAACCAGGGTTGAAAGATCAACACTCAGTGAAAACTGACTATTATAGTATTACTCGAAGAAGTACCAAGAATGAAAGATTATCACTCAGTGAAACCTAATTATTATGGTATTTCAGAGCTATGATTGGAGAGGAAAATATTGGCATTCTGCAAGAAATGAACATCCGAAAACAAATTCTCCACATTCAAACTGTATCAGTGACTATGTGTTTTATGTATTTTAGCTAGACCAGGATTCATCTATTCACTTGCTTGCTTGATTGCTTGCTTGCTGCTTGCTTGCTTGTGTTTGCTGGCTATGAACTCGAGCGTGAAGTCCTGTATGTCGGATGAAGACACCCTGTTGTCCAACATCAGTGTGATGTCATACAGGACCTGAGGTTCATGTGATATACCGGGTGTTTGTGAAGTCTCACTACACTTTGTATATAGAACAATTTTGAAAAATGAAGTACATGACGTCATCAAAAAATTTGTTGCACAGTCTACCGTGAATCAATATGAAACGAATGGCTGTTGTCTGCTCGATAATTCTTTGCACTCCAAACAGAATGGTGTTATCAACGGAAGAAAGAAATTATTTTGTTGAACAAGTGTTTCAAAATGGCGGTCGATACACACGGATGGTTGTTCAAAGATTTATAGCAAGATTTCCTGATTAACAGCCTCCTCATGGTATTACGGTTAGAAATTGGTTGACTAAGTTATAATGAACACATTTTTGGTACTTTCCAGCTTTCCTAAAACAGCGTTAGACCATAGCAGTAACAATTCCAACTAATTTAATGCATTTGTAGCACATTTTTTGACATTCAAAGCGTAGTGAGACTTTACAGATACCGTGTGCAATATGTACCTGACGAGATACAGCGAAATATGCCAGGCAACACATTGTGCAACCTTTTGGTTGTGGTTTCTTTGCTTAAAGTCATAAAGGGAATACTTTGTTTTGTATTACTTATGTATTATTGTATTGAGTTTAACTTTCTGAAAATTGTCTTTTAACAGAAAGAAACTAGCTGAAACCAAAATCCAAAACTGTTTAAGGAAAGAGCGGGTGCGAAATCAAAAAGCAGCAGAAGCTTTTGTTCAGGTAAAGAATATAACATGTTTTGTAATAAACGTGGTCTGTCCTTACCTCTCTTCTCCTTGATCTATTCAGTCGTCACGAAGTTCTCCAGCGCCTCTCTGTCTGTTAAGTTAGATACTATAAATATGTGCTCATAAGTAGATCATCATCATCATCATCATCACCACCATCATCATCATCATCATCATCATCATCATCATCATCATCATCATCATCATCATCATCATCATCATCATCATCATCATCATCATCATCATCATCACCATCACCATCATCATCATCATCATCATCATCATCATCATCATCATCATCATCATCATCAACAACACCATCATCACGATCATCATCATCATCACCACTATCAACATCTGGAGGTCAGAATTGCCGAATGGATAATAACGTGCGTTCTTAAACATCCAGTGTGCTGATGCCAAGGTAAGTGGTTCAACCTCTAAATCGGACAGTTGGACTAAAATGTTGACTTCTTGTCCTTGACATAAGGACATAAATTACAAGTACCTCTGAAGAAGGAGTGGGTTCGCCTGATGGCGAGGGACACTGATACTCGGGATATCTAAACCACATGCTAAACCAATACCCAGTCCAGTACTACTAGAAGTGGTGTGTATGGAATACGCTTGAGCTTACAGCGAGCGAGAGTATTATAAACATTTAAAAAAAAATTATCATCATCTTGTGTCATACCACGTGACATACGTGATCAATCAATCAATCAATCATGTGCCATGCCGGAAAGCGTGGGCGGTCATGATTCGCCATTTCACTCGATCACCAGAGTCGTGGATCAGCTCAGTGTTCCTGTCTCGTCCATGCCATGTGGCCAAGCCATCCAGGTATTTTCCTCTCGACCTCTTCACCTGGTTCCATTTGACCAATACATCTTTGCTTGTTGTGGTATAGTGTCAGTTTCCAAGACACAATACTCTTCATAAGACTGTTGTCTTCGACATTCAGGTCTTGTAAAATGTTAGTATGGGTGTACTTACCTTCTCCATCGTAAATATACCCGCGTATAGTGACTAAGTGTGTCAGTCCGATGTTGATTGTCCATCCTGCTTGTAAATTTGTGACCACATCTGTCTTCAGTCCTAAAGCCTGTATTCTGGTCACTGATGCCCCTTCCTGGCCACATCCGTCTCCATTCTAAAAACCTGTATTTTGGCCATTGACGCCACTTACTGGCCACACCAATCTTCATTTCTAATGCCTGAATTCTGGCTACTGATGCCCCTTCCCGGCCATGTATTTCTTCAACCTGTATTCTGGTCATTGATGCCACTTCCTGGCAACATGTATCCAACATGTAGCTGAAAAACCATATTTCACCCAGAAGCTTTAAAAGGGTTCATGATGCTGGCTCGATCCAAAAATTGATCTACTGATGTAGTGGCATTCTTTGCCAGCCTATATGCTTTTTCATCTTAGGGGTTAGTGAAACGCAGTTATAAAATTCCCCAGGTATACCGAACAGATGGTTAGAAATCAGCTGCGAACGAATTTGAAGCAGATCGCCATGCGTTGATTTCGACAGCATGAGGCGTGATCATTAGAACGTAATAGTTAACAACTGAACGTAAAATCGCCTTGTAAATAACAAACAGCCAATAAATTATGGGTTGAGTGCAACACTTGTTAAGGGTATGTAACATACTTTTAACATGTCATACTTTATTTGACAGTAATCTTCTTTTCTCTCTTCTTGCATGTCGTGGTCATTAGGCTCTGCAGAAATACAACGTAGAAGATGCGATACATATTGATAAGGAGGAGTTGAGAAAAACATTTGAAGATGTAAGTCTGGTCTGAATTTTGTGTTTTATATTCATATGTTGATTGTTTCTAGAGATGTTATTAACCGTGATGCACTGATAATAAATGAACATCCCAGTTAAAAGACATGTTGTGAACGTAATATTACCTAGAACAGTAATCAACCGGGGGTTGATGGCCACATTCGGGAAGCGACATGCAACATATATCACACACACACACACACACACACACACACACACACACACACACACACACACACTACACTACACACACACACACTCTCTCTCACACACTCTCTCCCTCACACACAAACTCTCTCTCACACACACACACTCTCTCTCTCTCACACTCTCTCTCTCACACTCACTATTTCTCACACACAGAGACACACACACACTCTCTCTCACACACAGACATATACACACACACACTATCTCTCACACGCACACTCTCTCTCACACACAGAGACACTCACACTCTCTCTCACACACATAGACACACACACACACACTCTCTTACACACACGCACACATACTCTCTCTCTCTCTCTCTCTCTCTCTCTCTCAAACACATGCACACAAACGCGCACTCTCTCTCTTTCACACACACGAAAACAGACACAAACACACACGCATACTCTCTCTCTCACACGCACACACAGAAACATACTCTCTCTCTCTCTCTCTCTCTCTCTCTCTCTCGCTTTCTCTCACGCACACCCAGACACACACACACACACACACACACACATACGAAAGAAACTCGCCAGTTTAAGAATGATCCAGACCGTTAAACGTTAAAACATTTAATCTAAGATTTGTAGGACCTGGTTGAATTTAGCCATTATATGTTCAAAGATGCGACGGCAAAGTTGATGTAGCTGTAAAAGTAAGTTATGTGAACTGACGTGATGAACAAATGTTGCATACAATCTATATTGTCTGGCTGTTGTATGAGTTATTGTTATACAAGGTGTATTTTTAATAAACAGTGGAGTTTTTGAAAATATTGCCGTTCCAAGTTTTGTATTTACCTTTTATGTTGCATGAACTCCAAGAGGGTAAATATAAAACTTTAGAACGGCAATATTTATAAAAAAAACAACAACCCACAGTCATTAAAATAAACCATAAACAATAATCTCGTACATACAACTCGTATACACAACTCGTATATACAACTCGTATATATACAACTCGTATTTACAACTCGTATATGTTGGTGTTGTACAATCATACAATGAAAGCATGTGTCTGTCCGTCTTATTTGTCTATTCACCATTCTAGGAACATGTCTTCAGTGTCAAGGACAGGAAGAGGCTCTTTGGGCATAATGTGACTGTGGATGAAGCCTTTGGATATTTGGACAGGGACGGGAATGGCAGGGTAAGAACTCTTTTATGAGTTATGTACACAAGCATGCATGCGACCATGTACATAGACACACACATGGCCAGATATAGAGGGTTACATTCACAGGTGTTGACACAGGGGCAGGGAAAGTAAGAGAGAGAGAGAGAGAGAGATAGAGAGAGATAGATAGATAGATAGATAGATAGATAGAGAGAGAGAGAGAGAGAGAGAGAGAGAGAGAGAGAGAGAGAGAGATGTGACCACATTAGGACAGAGAAAGTAATTTTTAAAAAACCGATGAACAGACATTGGAATAGTAATAAGACAGATGAACAAACATTGGAATAGAGAAAGTAATAAAAAGACAGATCATAGACATTGGAATACGAAAAGTAATATAGAGACAGATGAGCAGACTTTGAAGTAGAGAAAGTAATAAAAAGACAGATGAACAAACATTGGGAAATAGAAAACAATAAACAGACACATGTACAGATATTGGAAAGCAATATAGTTGAGTTGAGTTGAGTTGAGTTGAGCTAAGAACTGACATCACTGCACCCAGGATAGTCTCATACGTGCTCCGTCCTCATCTGCAACAGCCAGTAAAAAGTGCCAATGCTAATGGCAACTAGGAGTCTGATTGTGTGAACGATGGGCCTCGGAGTTTGGAGTGTCGGACAAAACCTCTGATCATTCCCTGCAGCGTCATTCTCTCCAAGCCATGATGATCTGCCTGTTCTTCTGCACTATACCTGTCATTCCAAAGGGCAGCGACCACATCTACCTTATCATGCACTATACCCCAAAAAGAGGTGCAGATTCAGCAAATATGTCTGCCTGCTCGTTTCCCTGCAGACCAGCATGCCCTGAGGAAAAAATATAACATATGTCTTCTGGTGTTGGTTATCATATCAACCCATAGCTGTCTGTGTCATGTACTGCCAATAATTTCTCATACCAATGTTCCAACACCCATGATGTCAGACTGTCCAATATCTTTTCTTTAATCTCATCCATCCTCTCCTCCACTCAAGCTTTTTCATAGTCACGACATACTCCAGATTTCCCATAGTCACAACACACTCCAGATTTCCCATAGTCACGACTTATTCCAGTTTTCGCATAGCCACAACACACTCCAGATTTCCCATAGTCACGACATACTCAATATTTCCCATAGTCACGACATACTCCAACTTTCCCATAATCACGAAACACTCCAGTAGTCTCATTCACATGAAGTAT
This sequence comes from Cepaea hortensis, assembly GCA_963921405.1. NCBI lineage: Eukaryota > Metazoa > Mollusca > Gastropoda > Stylommatophora > Helicidae > Cepaea > Cepaea hortensis. The sequence goes on from OY992896.1 coordinate 54,811,596, forward strand.
ATTCTCAAATGTATCTGTATTCTATAACACAAAGAACAGTTCATGAAATAATTCCTTCTTATTGGAAGTTAGAAAAAGAGTTCTTTCATGTTACATATAACACATTTTAACATAATGGAAATCCTGGAAAAAAGAGGAGAAAAAATCCATAGTAGCCTTTATTATGTGGTTTTATTAAAGAATGCTGAAAATTCATTGGAAAGACAAAATGAGCAATTCTGAGGAAGGACAACTTATCACAAACATCATAAAGAGGCAGTTATCATTTTTGGAGATATTATGAGACGACAAAAGCAGGAACACGTAGTGACAACAGGAATTAATTGTGGAAAGAGAAATAGAGTAAAACAACGAGAAAAAATACTTGACAGTCTTGTGTCATGACAGGGAAGGGAATCAGCACATGCATTGATCCATGCCAAAGCCAGCCGGCAAGGCACTTGTTGATGATATTGATATCGCAAAGAGACCATGAGTAATGGCAGAAAGGAAAAGATGACACAACGTTAGCGTGTCAAGTATGTTAGCGTTTCGACATCTTTTCTTATGATGTTTGTTAACATTTCTACTTCATTTGTATACTTAGTCCCAGCTGCTCACTTATTGCTAATACAGAACATACGACAGCCTTTTTAGAGACATTGTATATTATATCTGTTTTCCCAGATTGATATCATTGAGCTGTTGCGGTTTTTGGAGACAAGGAACATACGAATACAAGTAAGGCAAATTGTATTGTTATTGTATTACAATAAATACTGTAATATAGTGGCTCACACAGAGTGTAGATGCTTCTAACATGGCACTTCTACGTGAAATACGAATTTACACCACCTGTTGTTTGATCATTTGGATTCATTATCGAAAATCAATAATTGTATGGCCAGCGTTTACACAGGTTTAATAGATTAAATAAGGTGTGTGGTTAGCGGTTACACACGTTTAATAGATTACAAGTAAATAAGGAGTGTGGCCAGCGTTTACACATGATGTTAATAGACTAAATAGTGAATGTGGCTAGCGTTTACACACGATTTTAGTAGCTTCAATAAGGAGTGTAGTCAGCGTTTACATGTGATTTTAATATATTTAATAAGGAGTGTGGGTAGCGTTTAAGCTTTATTTTAATAGATTAAATAAGGAGTGTGGGTAGCGTTTACGCATGATTTTAATAGATGTAATGAGTATGACTAACAATCAGATATTTTAAATAGACCTGGTTCCCATGACAACCATGTTTATAAGGCAGATAATTAATTATTCTGGATAGTAAAAGTAGATGACATGATACTGACCACATAACTCGTCGAGTATCAACCTCTCTAAACAAATATGGGGCTGGCACCAAAATAACCTTACTCCAAAAGGTGTAATAATGGCCCTTTACTGTTTTTATTTACATATGTGCATGTTAAGCTTGTTTCTTTTTTTTTTTTTTTATTTACAGCATCGTATGTTAAACTTTTTTTATTTACATCACTGTATACTAAAATTGTTTACTTAATCAATATATGTTAAACTTTTTTTTATTTACATCAGTGTATGCTTTTTTTTTGTTACTTACATCAGTGTATATTAAGCCTTTCTTACTTACATCAATGTATGTTAAACTTTTTTAATTACTTCAGTGTGCCACGGCGTGCCGTGAGTATTCTTGATTAGGCTGTTCACGCGTTAGGGTTATTTATTTTTACGAGTATTTCTTCTTCTCAAGCTCACTGTCTTCTCCTGGCTCGTTGTCTTCATCTTGACGAGTTATTCTTTCTCAGAATCAAAACAGTTGCATTAGGACCTGCCTCCCCGCATTGTCCAGCTTAATTCTGCTTGATAGTTAACCATAATAAGTATTGGTCTACGACAGTTAGATCACAGGATTGTCTTACCAATTAACACCACAACGCGTTCACAACTTCAACTAAATCACTACACGAGACAGGTTCCTTTATTATTTTTAATTGCTTGCTTTCCACAAATATCATATTTACATCGTACACTAATGATGATCACATTTACTTTCACTTGCACTCATATTTAACTAAACTCCTAAAACCGGCGCCGCAATTAATGGTCATTGCCAACTTCACAATGTGGTGTGCCCACAATCACAGCACGACTGACGTCCAGTCACTTTCACGCACCTTGTTTCCGCTCCGGTGACTCTCGGCGTGCGCCACGCGGCTCATTGACCCCCGTCTTTCCACTCTCAGGCGTGACTATATTTCAACATGCCATGACTACCAAATTACTACTATTTATTTGGGTCATGTCACAGTGTATGTTAAACTTCTTTACTCACATTAGCGTATGTTAAACTTTTTAAAATACATCAGCATATGTTAAACTTTTATTTTAAAACTTACATTAGTGTATGCTAAACTTTTAAAAATTTCATCAGTGTATGTGAAAGCATTTTGTAAAACGCACACCAGTGTATGTTAAACATGGTTATTTACATCAGTGAACGTTAAACTTTTTCCCACTTACATCAGTGCATGTTATAAACGTTTTGTTTACTTACATCGGTGTATGTTAAACGTTTTAAAAAAAAAACTTACATTAGTGTATGTTAAACCTTTTTAATTACAGCAGTGCACGTTAGATTATTTTTTTTTTACTGACATCAGCATATGTCAAACTTTAAAAAAAAAAACATGTTACAACAGTGTATGTAAACTTTTTTAGTTTACTTACATCCATCCATCCATCATGTGCCATGCCGGTAAGCGTGGGCGGTCATGTTCTGCCATCTCACTCGATCACCAGAGTCGTGGATCAGCTCCGTGTTTCTGTCTCGACCATGCCACAAGGCCAAGCCATCCAGGTACTTGCTTCTAGGTCTTCCCCTTGGTCTGTTCCCCTCGATCTTACCAGTCGTCACCAAGTTCTCCAATCCATTTCTTCTCATAACATGCCAAAAAATTTTGGGCATTTTACTTACATCAGTGTATGTGAAAATTAAAAAAAATATATGTTACAACAGTTTATGTGAAACTTGTTATTTTACTTACATCTGTGTATGTCAAACTTAAAAAATTTTTTACAACAGTGTATGTGACACCTTTTAGTTTACTTACATCAGTGTATGTGAAACTTTAAAAAAAAAAAAAAAACTTACATTATTTGAATAACGAAGACACAAACAATAGATTGTACGATTTATTGCCTGACATATGTCGCTGCATCTCGTCAGGTACATACTGCTGTATGTACCTGACGAGATGCAGCGAAATATGCCAGGCAATAAATCGTGCAATCTATTGTTTGTGTCTTCGTTATTCAAATTCACTACGGGAAAACATTGTTTTGGACTTACATTATTGCATGTTAAACTTTTAAAAACCGACATCAGGTATGTAAAACTTTTCTTTTTTCTTACATCAATAAGTCATCTCAGTAGCCTCAAGATGTCAGCCATATATAAGCCCATTACAGATCCTGGAGATCGCCTAGACAATTAATAATGCCGTGGCATTTTTGTTAAACGTTTAACATTGTGTATTAATGAATTGTTACCATTAATGCGTCTGTACATCTCTCTTCCAGAGTCGCATACAAGGTTATCAAAGAATAGAAATCAACAATTTCATAGAATTTGGGTCAGCGCTACAGAACGCCTGGGCCACAAACATGAAATATGTTTATGTTGGGGTAGGCATGGTTTCATAAGTGTCAGTGTATGTGTTTCGGGTTCGTGTATGTTGAAGTCGCTTCTCTCTATCGCATGCCATAATCTCTAATCGTCGGAGTGTCTTAAAGAGCGTATTCTTATTCAAGATGACCAGGTATAGGATTAATTTCTTTCCTAAGATTACATTCTTGTGTGGTTGGGGTGGGGACGGTGTTGGGGGGGGGGAGGGGAGAGACTGTTTAAGTGGTTATGACGACTAATTGGTTCGTTTTCAGACATTTGAGGGTCGTCGCTGCAGCTAATGGAGTATGTTCTCTTTGCAACCCTTCCAGTATAGGTTGCTCTGCGGACAGAGACCGAGCCAGATAGAAAAAAAAAACCTTGCAATAAAGTCAATTCTTTTGCTATTATACCTTGGTAAACAGGATTGTTTATTATAGGTCTTTTTAGGTTTCTTAATAGTCTCGCTTTGAACTCAAGCGTAGTCCGTACACTTGCCTTAACCGTTTAAATGCCTATCCTTCATTTTGGGGACCGGAAACGGATTGGTTTGCCTTTCCATCGACGATGAACTGTGTTATTCGTGGAGGATTTTTGTGTTGACATTCTGGTGGCCGCTTTATGGACAGTGTACCTGTGCGGGCTGTTGGTTTGTCGAGACACCTGTCTGTTCCACTTTTCACATGGGACAGTGGGAGCATTCTGTGTGATATTCACCGACACAGGAACGGAGCATAACAGGAGTCTCGACAAACCAACAGCCCGCACAGATATGCATCATGCCGCTGCCAGAATGCCAACACAAAAAGTCCGCCACGAAAAATTCAGCTCATCGTCGATGGAAGAGGCAGTCACTAGAAAACCCGCAGTCACACATAATGCGTAAGCAAACCGTAGCCACAAGCATAAACACTTCAGAGGCCTTAACCACTAAACCGCCTATCCTCCAGGTTGGGGGCCGGAAGTCCATTTGTATAAGAGTCTTTTACTTTTAAAACAAAATCGAAGGAGGAGGTAGGTAGGTGGTATCGAATGGTAGGAGATATGTTGTATTATAACCCAAATGACTACATTTCAGCCATATATAAATAAGACTTATGGGAATGCCCCGAATGCTGTGATGTCGATTCCTAAATCAATCAATCAATCAATCAATATAAATAAGCCCAGGACAAATCCAGGAAGTCGCTTAAGACGTTTAATCATCCCATGTCACTTAATCTGCCAACAGAAGCTAGGGAATCATTATTAACTGATTCAGTGCCGAAGGATAATTATGGCTTAATGCGGCCTCCCATTTATACAGAAGGACGATATATCGCCGTACTAGGGTCATCGTGTTATTTATTTCGTGGTTAAAAGTTACATGTATATCATTTACAGATCGTTACAGCCAACTCCAGCAGTTTTTGGCTGTATGTGATTCCAGGGCAAGTTTATGTAGTTTACCATTGCTTTCTGAACGACCTGCACTTATACAATTGTATCGAAACCAGCGTAAAGCGGTCTGCACCCAAACCACTCGCAGCTGTGTTTCGAACACGGTATGCAGGATTACGAACTGCATTCGTAAAACCTTCGCCACAGAGCCGGATTTCGTGGTACCTCCCGCTATTTCGATGCTCAGTGAACGGACATTTACATGATAATACTTGTTTAGTTGATTGTGTACCATGTTTGGCTCATACCTACTTTTTGTTTTGCACTGAATCACGTAAGTTCATTGCTTGATTGTTCCACAGAGAGACGATTATAAGCGAACAGTGGGAATCAACACGGGCCATGTGGGGACTTCTAACTACGACTTAGAGAAAGAGGACAGGGATTTCATTATTGCTGTTAGTATTTAGTGTTTGGTTTTACCTCTGTTTGTGACATAGGGACTTAAGAAGATTTCATGATTGCTGTAAGTATTTGGGTTTTGTATTTATGTGTCCGTCTGGTTCCTCGGAGTCATGAATGTCGTTCAGATCATCTGGTCACACCCAGCAGCACCATACTCCCCAGGCCGTGATGATGTATCTGTAGGTTTGCACTATACACACGAATCCAAAGGGTGCCAACCACATCAGCCTTATCATGCCCCACCAAGGCGCGCAGACCCAGCCAATCTGTCCGCCTGCCCAAAGCCCCCTGTAGTAAGACTTTACAAACACCCGGTACTATTATTCTAAATATAACACAGAAGGGCTGGACAAGTTATTATTTAAATATTGAGCACAACCCACTACTGGCAACGCTGATCGTATTATGGTATGAACCTAAGGCCTATCCACGTCAATATGGAAGCACTATACTCAAGTTTCGCTCTCGTTTGAGCTTGTCAGTAGTGCATATCCCCGACCGGATCCGGAAACAAGCGTGTGAAGCGGGTGTGCAACCACGCGGCACAAGCTGGACACGGCCAAATTATCATAACAGAATATTACAACGTCACCCATCGTAGGCTATGCTCAAGTTATTATTTAATAAGAAAAGGAAGAACTTCCTGAAGAAAAAAAAAACTATCTTTAACCCCATACATGACAACGGAATTAGACAAACTCAGCACAAAGCATATGGAAATCTTATGTCCTGATTCACTTAAGGGAGGTAAGAATTTCCAGAATTCCCAAATGTTGTGTGCAGCATGGTTATCTCTCCTTGAGTGTTCTTGCTGTTTAGGTGTAAAGGACAAGTATATCAAAAACTTAAAAACATCTAATGGCAGTGGAAATTTGGTTTCTGAGGAAAAAGCAAAGAATACCATGGACAGACAGAAAAAAACAATGACCAAATCCTACAAGAAATAAATGAAAACCGTAAACTGATTAGAGAAATTAGACGTAGACAGTCACAAGTGTTTGGTTACGTTATGAGAAGAAATAAACCGGAGAACTTGATAGCGCAGGATTGAAGGGAAAAGAGCAAGGAGAATACAGTGAAGTAATTACCTAGATTGCTTGACCACTTGGTATGGTCGAGACAAGAACACAGAGCTGATCCACTACTCTGATGACAGTGTAAGATGGTGAAACATGACAGCCCACGCTTATCGACATGGCACTAGAGGACGATGATGATATTCAAATTTAGCGGCTGTCTCATTGTTACGATTATGACGTTATGGCATGAGCGCGATCGAGCAAGGCTTCAATGCCAGCTCTCGTCTTCCTCTACGAGCTGGGAAAGACTTGCCATCTATTCCTCCGTACACACAGGTCTACACAAATGTGATAGCTTTTGATGAGTAATCTTGTATCCCCTACAGCTGTCAGTAACTAAAACAATTGTTTCGTTCTCCGCCTACGATATTCTCAACATTCTTCTCAAAAACTACATTTTCAGTGAATCCACTTTCTATTCTATTTCATGAATCATTGGTCAGTATTCGCATCACCATACCATTTCAGCCTGTGGCTTTTTGTATTTGATACTGACATTTGTATTTGGCTTCATATTGCTACTTGTACTTGTCATGACAGAGAGCAGCGTGGTCAACGCTAGGGGTATAGTTTCATTCTATACGCTGGTCATTTTGAACTTGTGACAGTTATACGTTACTTGTCATGATAGTGATACATGTACTTGTGATAGTTGTACGTGTACTTCTGATAGTAGTATGTACACTTGTCATGATACTCATACATATACTTGTGATAGTTGTACGTGTACTTGTGATAGTTGTACGTGTACTTGTCATGATAGTGATACATGTATTTGTGATAGATGTACGTATAATTGTCATGATAGTGATACATGTACTTGTGATAGTTATACGTGTACTTGTTATGATAGTGATACATGTACTTGTGACAGTTATACGTAACTTGTCATGATAGTGATACATGTACTTGTGATAGTTGTACGTTACTTGTTATGATACTAATACATGTACTTGTGATAGTTGTACGTATAATTGTCATGATACTAATACATGTACTTGTGATAGTTGTACGTATAATTGTCATGATAGTGATACATGTACTTGTGGTAGTTGTACGTATAATTGTCATGATACTGATTCATGCATTTGTGATAGTTGTATGTGTACTTGTCATGATATTGGGAGTGAATATTTGAAACATGAACTCTACATTTAACACCTGATGTTTTCCGGCCTTTCCAGAGAGGCTACAATGCGACGGTGGCCTTCTTGAGCTACTATCGGGAGAACAATGATGACAAAGTGGAGAAGAAACCTGCTACGGCAGTGAACGGTTCAACAGCTTGTTGAGGACGTTGCCATCTAGACAGGTATTATTATAATCGATAAGGGAAATTGCCGCCGCAGTGGGCCTTGACAATATAAAATGAAAATAGGTATGTGTGGCTTCTACCAGAGAGAGAGAGACAGAGAGAGAGAGAGAGAGAGAGAGAGAGAGAGAGAGAGAGACAGACAGAGACAGACAGACAGAAACAGAGAGAGAGAGAGAGAGAGAGAGAAAGAGACAGCCAAAGTGAGAGTGCCACAGAGAGAACCACATAGAGAAAGAGTGAGAGAGCCACAGAGACGGAAAGAGAGAGAGAGAGAGCCAAAGTGAGAGGGAGAGCCAAAGTGAGAGTGCCAAAGATAGTGAACGAGAGGGTGAAAGAGCCACAGAGAGAGAGAGAGAGCCACAGAGAGAGAGAGAGAGAGAGTGAAAAAAACCACATAGAGAGAGATCCAGAGAGAGAGAGAGTGAAAGAGCCACAGAGAGAGAGAGCCACAGAGAGAGAGAGAGAGAGTGAAAGAGCCACAGAGAAAGAGAGAGAGTGAAAGAGCCACAGAGAGAGAGAGAGAGAGAGAGTGAAAGAGCCACAGAGAGAGAGAGAGTGAATAAAACCACATAGAGAGAGATCCAGAGAGAGAGAGAGAGAGTGAAAGAGCCACAGAGAGAGAGCCACAGAGAGAGAGAGAGTGAAAGAGCCACAGAGAAAGAGAGAGAGAGAGAGTGAAAGAGCCACAGAGAGAGAGAGAGAGTGAAAGAGCCACAGAGAGAGAGAGAGTGAAAGAGCCACAGAGAGAGAGAGAGTGAAAGAGCCACAGAGAAAGAGAGAGAGAGTGAAAGAGCCACAGAGAGAGAGCCACAGAGAGAGAGAGAGTGAAAGAGCCACAGAGAAAGAGAGAGAGAGAGAGTGAAAGAGCCACAGAGAGAGAGAGAGTGAAAGAGCCACAGAGAGAGAGAGAGAGTGAAAGAGCCACAGAGAAAGAGAGAGAGAGTGAAAGAGCCACAGAGAGAGAGAGAGCCACAGAGAGAGAGAGAGAGAGAGAGTGAAAGAGCCACAGAGAAAGAGAGAGAGAGTGAAAGAGCCACAGAGAGAGAGAGCCAGAGAGAGAGAGAGAGAGTGAAAGAGCCACAGAGAAAGAGCGAGAGAGTGAAAGAGCCACAGAGAGAGAGCCACAGAGAGAGAGAGAGAGTGAAAGAGCCACAGAGAAAGAGAGAGAGAGTGAAAGAGCCACAGAGAGAGAGACACAGAGAGAGAGAGAGTGAAAGAGCCAGAGAGAGAGCCACAGAGAGAGAGCCACACAGAGAGAGAGAGCCACAGAGAGAGAGAGAGAGAGAGCCACAGAGAGAGAGAGAGAGAGTGAAAGAGCCACAGAGAAAGAGAGAGAGAGTGAAAGAGCCACAGAGAGAGAGAGCCACAGAGAGAGAGAGAGAGAGTGAAAGAGCCACAGAGAAATAGAGAGCCACACAGAGAGAGAGCCACATAGAGAGAGAGAGTAAGAATTCCACACAGAGAGAGAGTCACAGCAAGAGTGAGAGACACACAGAGTGAACCACAAAGAGTGAGTAAAATAACTACACAGAGAGAGCCACAGAGAGAGAGAGAGAGAGTGAAAGAACCACATAGAGAGAGCCACAGAGAGAGAGAGAGAGTCACAGCGAGAGTGAGAGACACACAGAGTGAGCCACAAAGAGTGAGTAAAAGAACCACACAGAGAGAGCCAGACAGAGAGAGAGAACCACAGAGAGAGAGAGAGAGTAACATAGAGAGAGAACGCCACAGAGATAGAGAGTGAAAGAGCCACTTAGAGAGCCACAAAGAGAGTGAAAGAACCACATAGAGAGAGCCACAGAGAGAGAGAGAGAAACACAGATAGCCACAAAGAGAGTGAGTGAGTTAAAAAGAGAGCCACAGAGAGAGTAAAAGAGCCACAGAAAGAGTGAGTGAAAGAGCCAAAGAGAGAGAGAGAGCCACAGAGAGCTAGTGAGCGTGCCACAGAGAGAGTCACCGAGAGAGTGTCGCAGAAAGAGCCAGAGAGAGAAAGAGAGCTACAGAGAGAGAGCCACAGTGAGAGAGCCAAAGAGAGAGAGCCACAGAGAGAGTGAGAGGATGAGAGAGCCACGGATGTCAAAGGGTTAAGGACTGGACTCGAAGACTCGTCTGACATTCTGCCCTTCTTCTCTCTCTGCACTCATACATTAGTTCCTTCACATATCACGTATGAAGCTCATCTTAGACAACCATAACAACAAAACAATATGCATTAAAATGTATGAAAAATATGCAATAATCAATAACACATGACTCACTACAACTAAATTTTGATATGACAGTTATAATTATATAAGATAGGTGTAACTTACACAGTTAGTAGAATGTTTATTATACTAGTTGTCCTTTGAGATAATTATTATTATAATTTATTTTTCACCCATACACTTGCTGGACTGACAGGCATGTATCACCATACTGGACCTTCATTCGCCGATTAATTTCGTTAGATTACACCACTTCACTGTTCCACAAACGGATAACATAACGCTGCTCCTCTTTGGTGCAAGTAAAAAGTGGGGTGTCAATGTTTAAACTGTCTTTATAAGGTCACCGTGTTCGTCTGCACCGTGATCTCACGCGCTGAGCACTCTTGACATCATTAACGACAATAAGGACAGGTTACAAGACAATGGCATTGGTATTCTAATTTCTATTACACTTTTAAGGTTTTCATTTGAAGCCCCTTCGTATATTAAATCTAGCTTGTTTTTGTTTTTCCTTCCATAGAACTGCATATGGCACGGAGAACTATATTTCAGTTGAGTTCAAATTACCTCAGTGGAAAACACCTTGTCATGAAACAATGTTGGCATATAAAAGAGGTTGCACATATACTAAGTCAAATGATATAGAACAAATATTCATGTCACAGATTATGCATATTATTGAATTATGAACACGTTCCCTAGATGTTTGGTGGCAATCTTGACTTTTATTTAATTTTCTGTTTTTTTTTTTCTACAATGAAAATTATCTATACCGTGTTCTGCTTGTTTATCCTATTATGTGTGATGTGTAACTATTGTACTGTAATTCATCAGTGTGGCATACATAATGAATGATGTGTAACTATTATACTGTAATTCATCACTATGACAAACACGATGAATGATGTGTGACTAGTGTGCTATAATACATCACTTTCACATACATAATAACCGATGTGTGACTATTACACTGCAATTCATCCCCATGACAAAAAGATTATACTATACAAGGGGCTTCTCATAAGTCTTTAGCCTGACCATGAAGGAGTAGACAGAGAAAATTGAAATTTGGCACATGTATAGCTCATTCAATTTGTAATGGACATATGAATTATGAATTTCCATCCTCAACTGGTTTTCCCGATATGGTGCATTGACCAGATCTGCACATCCAACGGTTTGTCAGAACAATGGAGAAATCAGACGCCAAGATTGTGATAAAATTCTTGATGTTAAGGGGAAAACACCTACAGAAATACACAGGGAGATGGAGCCAGTGTTTGAGGAAGTCTGTCCTTCGTATGCTTCTGTAAAATATTGGTGTTTGCAGTTTAAGTGTGGCCGTTCCCAAGTTGCTGATCTGCCAAGATCAGGACGACCGTCCTCAGAGTGCAATGATGCAAATGCTGCAAAAGTGAAGAAAATCATAGACCAGGATAGGAAAATGACAATTGCAAAGGTATCGGGTTCAGCAAAACTGAATAAGAGTACAGTTTTTAGAATGTTACACAACAGACTGAACATTAGAAAAGTGTGTGCCCGCTGGGTCCCGCGCCTGCTGACATGTGAACAGAAACAAACAGGGGTTGATTGCCGTGGCCAGTTGCTCAACATCTGGCGGTCGAGAAACATGTTGACGACCATGGTGACGGTAGATGAGACTTGGATTCACCATTATGACCCAGAATCCAAAATTGCCAACATGCCGTGGAAAACCCCGGGCTCACCAACACATGTCAAGCCAAGAACACAAAAATCTGCAAGAAAAGTGATGCTGATTGTTTTTTGGGACGCCAAAGGTGTCATTTTGAAAGATTACATGCTTCATGGCAACACGGTTAATGGGCACTACTGTGCAGATCTCCTTATTAAACTAAGAAAGGCTGTGACCAGAAAACTAGAGATAGCGCGTACGCAAATTATACCTTTGCTTCAAGACAACGCGCCCTCCCACAAAGCACGGATTGTGCTGCAAACTGCCAACGATTTGAATATTGAAATTCTTCCACACCCACCATATTCTCCAGATTTGGCTCCATCAGACATTTTTTCTTTTCCAAAATCTAACCAAAAAAAAAAAAAAAACAGCTGAAAGGAAATCGTTTTGACAGTGACGAAGATGTCTTACTGGCTTGTGATAACTGGTTTAGTTTGAAAAATAGGTCGTTTTATTCTGAAGGTCTTTTCAATGTCACACAGAGATGGCAGAAATGCACAAATTCAGGCGGTGGCTATATTGAGAAGGAAAAAGCACTGTGAAAAATTTCAGTTTTCTCCGCCTGTAATGTTGTTTGTCCATCAAGAATGATGATGACCATTCATTTCATCCAGTGGGGTTGAAGGTATGGAGCCGTGGGTTCTAAGATGGCTGATAAGGTCTATTTTGGCTCGAAATGTTCTTTGACAATGTGGGCAAAGAATGCTTGACGTTTCTGGAGGAGGAATTCCTGCAGTGGTTTTTCTGTCCTGCCTTTTCTTCACAGCTCTTGCAGTCCTGGTTGTCTCACATATGACTGCACCCTTGCGTAATGATGCACGCCACGAATTTCGGTCTCTGGCTGCAGCCTCCCATGTGTCATGATGAATTCCAAAAGCATTCAGTGAGATTTTCAGAGTAGCCTGTGATCTGGCATGCGAGTCAAGAGACCAGTCCAGCGAATCTGATTCTTCATCAGTAGAGACGTTGGATGAAGAGTGACTTGCGCGATGACTTGGATTAAAGTGAGGAAGAGTTGCGCAATTCGTCAACCTCACTCTCTCGCCTGAGTCCATCTGAGTCCAGTGGCAAGACAAGTCGAGAAGACTGGAGACGAATACAGGTGCAGTGGATGACCAGGGCGCTCTAGGTGCCTTGCCGTGCTCATTACGCTCCACAACGCTTTGCAGGTAAACACCGTCTTGCCCGTTGAATCAGGAATGATTTCTTCCGCGCAGTCTGCCGAATCCTGTCTTCACATACTGGGTAGGCATACCCTAGTTTACCGCTTGGTTTGACACCAAATCGGCTACCCATGCCAGGTTTAGCCAGCCTCTCACAGCTGTTGCCCGGGGGGTGGCCGCTATCGCATGCTGACAGCTACTAGGAGCCACAGGCACTAGCTGGGTGTCAGGCTTGGACCAGTGGGGAATGAGTCCTGAAAAGGACATGAGAGTCATCCTTACCAAAGGGTTTCTCCGCCTACTCCTTCATGGTCAGGCTAAAGACTTATGAGAAGACCCTTGTATATCGTTGTGACAAACAAGATGAATGAATTGTGACTATTATGCTGCATCCATCACTATGACAAAAAGGTGAGTGACACGCTATTGGTATGCTATCATACATCACTGTGATATATAATGAATAATGATTGACTATTATATTGTAATTTATCATTGTGGTATCGTGAAGAGTGAGGCGTGACTATTATGCTGTAATTAATAACTGTGACAAACAAGATGCACTTATTGCGACTATTATGCTGTAATCCATCATTACGGACAACAAAATTAATGATGTGTGACTATTATACTGTAATAAATCACTATGACAAACATGATGAAGGACCCATGACTGCTGTACATCACTGTAACATACGATGTGGGATGTGTGACTATTATACTATAATTCATCACTTTGACATATATGATGAATGATGTGTGACTGTTATATTGTAATTTATCACAGAGACATACATGATGATTTATGTCTGACTTCTGTATTGTAATTTATCTGTCAGCAAAGCCTTAAATTTCATCAGCTTTGCTGCTCAGCCAGGAGTCCCGCATGTGCCGAAGTTTCTACTGTACTACTCTCTGAATGTTCTTGAAGGCATCATTTTTTTATGTTGACTTCGGGTCATTTCAAATATGCCTTGAGGAGAAGATGTTTCTCGGCCAGCAATTGGTTGATGTCTTCGGAATTTTCATCAAACCAGTCTTTATGCTTTCGGTGGGTTGGACCCAGGATTTCCATAGCAGTGTTGTAAATTATGTCCTTTAGGGCTCTCCACTCTGTTTCTGTATCCTGTTGAGCTGCAGCATTGGGCCTGAGGCGATCTTCCAGCATATTTTCAAACGACAGCTGCATTTTCTTGCTGTTTAGGCGGGTGACATTTAGTTTTGTTTTGCATTTTCACCCCTTGAGGACGCCGTGGTGGTTTGATGTAAATGTTTATTTTCGAGATAATGAGACGATGGTCTGTCCAAAATTCGGCACCGTACATGGATTTTGTCACCCGAACGTCTTGTCTGTCACTCCTCCTGACGATGACATAATTAATGAGGTGCCAGTGTTTTGATCGAGGGTGCATCCACGATGTCCTGTTTCTCATGGGGAGACGGAAAATTGTGTTGGTAATCAGGAGTTAGTGTTCAGCACATGTCTGAAGAAGGAGGAGTCCATTGCTGTTACAATTTCCGACTCCGTGCTTTCCAATAATGCCACTCCAAGAGGTGGTGTCCTTGCCTACTCTGGCATTGAAATCATCAAGGAGTATAAGTTTGTCTCCTTTGGGAACAGATGTTAATACATTGTGCAGGTCCTCATAGAACGTGTTCTTGACATCATGTTCATTGGTCATAGTTGGTGCGTTGACACTCACAATGGTTGCATGCTTTCTTCCATTCAGCATGGGCATTTTAAAGGTAATGAGTCTGTCGTTTATAGCCTTTGGATATCCAGCTAGTTTGCCGACCAATGCCGACTTAATGGCAAATCCTACACCGGATTGGCGTCTTTCCTCGCATTTCCTTCCACTCCGGAAAAACGTGTAGCCGGCAGACGTGTGACTATTATAATATAATACATCTCTGTGGCAAACATGATGCATGACGTGTGACTATTACACTATAATACATCTCTGTGGCAAACATGATGAATGACGTATGATTATTACACTATAATACATCTCTATTGCAAACATGATGCATGAAGTGTGACTATTACACTATATTACATCTCTGTGGCAAACATGATGAATGACGTATGATTATTACACTATAATACATCTCTATTGCAAACATGATGCATGAAGTGTGACTATTACACTATAATACATCTCTGTGGCAAACATGGTAGAGGTTGCATGATGATGGGAAAATATCTAATATGTATGACAAAAATTGACGTGTAAATTTTGCCTGGTTATCATTTTGCTTTTGTCCACACACACGCACACAAGCACACACGCACGCTCACATACACCGACCCACACACCCATGTGCGTGTGCGTCTGGATAATCACCAGGGATAATTCACATGTCAATTTTTCCCATATGTATTATATATTTTCCAACCAGCAAGCAGCTTCTGCCTTTCATCATATATATATATATCTTCTTCTTCTTCAGCGTTCCGAGCCATTGAGGTTCTTTGCTGCAAATACAATCCGTCTCCATTCGTCTCTCTGGTGGACCTTCTCTTGCCAGTCGTTGATTCCAAGTGCTTGTAGGTCTGTGCATGTATTATCTCTCCACCGTCTTCTTGGTCTACCTAGGGGTCTACGGTCATTTATTTCCTGAGTGTAAGCGAGTTTTGTTTCCCTATTATCTTCCATTCTTTCTATATGCCCCAGCCATTGTAGCCTATTAGCCTTCATGATACCAGTGATTAGCGGGGACTTAAACAGATCATAAATGTCTTTGTTACTTCTTCTTTTCCACTCTCCACTTTGTGTATCCCTAATGGGTCCAAAGATGCGTCTTAAAATTTTGTTCTTAAAGGTTTGTAACAAGGCTTCGTCTCCTTTCATTGTACTCCAGGTTTCAGAGCCATACAGCACAACTGGTCTGATCAGTGTTTTGTATATTGTGATTTTGGTGTTACGAGATAGCGC
>OY992896.1:54832488-54894988 GCA_963921405.1 Cepaea hortensis
AGACGTAGACAGTCAAAATTTGTTGGGCATGTTATGAGAAGAAGTGACTTGGAAATCTTGGTGACGACTGGCAAGAACGAAGGGAAGAGACCAATTGGAAGAATGAGAAGTAAATACCTGGATGGCTTGGCCTCGTGGCATGGTCGAGACTGGAACACAGAGCAGATTCGCGACAATGGTGATCGAGTGAGATGGCAGAACATGACCGCCCACGCTGATCGGCATGGCACATGATGGATAGATATACATATGTTGAAATCCCATGGAAGCTATAGTTTGAATAACGAAGACACAAACAATAGTTTGCACGATTTATTGCCTGGCATATTTCGCTGCATCTCGTCAAGTACATACTGCAGAAATCACACAACTTACGTGAGTTAACAGGAGTGTCGATTGAGATTTCTCGAGGAATGCCTAAAGACTGGAATATTCCCTCACCGGTATTTCAGATCTCTCAGGGCGGACAGAATATGTCCAACAGGAAAAACCTGAGACAACTGACAAAAAACCAGATAGAAGGAACCCAGTCTAAGCTGGCCAACCTCAAGCACACACACAGTTCTGCCTACTACGTCACCAAAGAATTGAGATTGTACGGCTACTTGAAATTCACCAAATTCTGTACAGAAATGGTGCACAAGGTGAAAATCGCAGAGAATGCTCGCCTCAACAAATCACTGAGCACTGAAAAGATAACAACGTCAGTACTAGACAACCCAGAGACGTATGTGAGGAACTTATCGTCGTACGTACTTAACAACATTGAAACGGAGGCCCTTGCTTACGGATTAAAATTCTGCATAAAGCCCAAACACATTAACCGTGTTGAGTCGCAAGCACAATTTGAAATGTTGTTTGATCAAGTCTCCAAGTTATCACCTACTTCTGCTGAGTCGGTCGGGTGGCTGAAGGCCAAACTGGTAGATTTAGAACACCAGTATCGCACAACACCCTCTAAACAGACATGTCCGCTGACCAACGAACACCTTACTGCCTTAAAAGCGTTAAAGGCTAACAAAACCCTCGTAATGTTGAAACCTGACAAAGGGAGTGGTGCAGTACTTATGGACATGTCAGACTACCAGAGAAAAATAGATGAAATATTATCAGATGCATCTAAATTCAGAGTAGAGCAAATAGTCAACAAGTCAGAGGACCTGGATGCAAAAATGAGGAAAGAGATCCAGTCACTTGTGAATGCGGGACTCACAGTGAGGCCACTGCAAAAACGCTCACACCGCGTGGCTCCCAAACTCCTCAGATGTATTGTCTACCCAAGCTTCACAAGCCCGGCATCCCACTAAGACCGATCCTTTCCATGGTTAACTCCGCACAACACCGAATGGCAAGATGGCTAGCTGAAATTTTAAAGCCAGTACGACAGTCCTTCGATCCAAGAACACTCAAAGATACATTCTAACTGTTGGAATTATTAGATACTATGGACATAAACAGCAAACACATGGCATCCATGGATATTGCCTCTTTATTCACCAACGTTCCATTAGATGAGACCGTGAATATAATAAGCGAACGCATTAGAGACAAACAACTAAAACTAGGCATACAATCAGCTATTCTAGAGAGGCTATTAAAATTATGTACTGCCAACATACAATTCAACTTTCTAAACAAGTCATATCGCAAAATTGACGGAGTGGCCATGGGGAGCCCACTTGGACCTATTCTAGCGGACATCTTCATGGCACACTTAGAAGAAAAGAGATCCTCAGACATCAATAACTTGGCCTTTTACCGTCGTTACGTGGACGATATACTAATTATCACCACAGACGAGCTACAAGCAACGTCGTTCCAGGCCACAATGAACGAGACACATAAAAACATCTCTCTATCTATGGAACACGAACACAACGAAGCGTTGCCGTTTCTAGATATCCTAATGAGACGTAGAGCAGACGGCACAATTCAAAGATCGGTGTACCGCAAAGAAACATGGACTGGCCAATACTTAAATTTTCAGAGCTTCGCACCTGTCCAGTACAAACGGGGCTTAGTACGGACCCTGTTTGACCGTGCTAGAAAGATAAGCACCCCGGACACACTGACAGAGGAATTTGAAACTCTGAAGAATGCCTTAAACCTGAATGGGTACTCCACAGGATTTATAAAGCGCCACTGCCAACAGCCCAAACCGAAACCTGAAGTAACTACAGTACCTAAATCAAGGTATTCATCCAGCTAACCTTCCGAGGAGATGACGTAATGCAACGTCTGCGGGACAGGCTCACCACAGCAGTCGGGCGAACTTTCTGTGCTGCAACTCTAGTCATCAGGTACCGAAACACACCGATCCCCATCCCAGCAGTAAAAGAACCTGTAGCTTTGTACACCAAATCAAATTGTATTTACCAATTTACATGCAGATGCGAGGCCATCTACATAGGTAGAACTGAGCGACAGTTACATTTCAGGGTTTCGGAACACATTCCGAATTGGTTGAACAAGATACTACACACAGAAGATGGTAGCTTAGGTAGGCCGACACACAGGAACAGTCCAGCTTCATCGGTCGGGAGGGGAGACATGTGCTCGAGAGCGGTCACGTGGTTGAAAGAAACAGTGCGTTCCGTGTGTTGACAACACACAAAGTAGTCGATTGTTAAAGTTTGCTGAAGTTAGTCTGTTTAAAATTACAGTGGTAGACAATCGGCATTACTGTGCGAACATGTGTATATTTCAGTTTGAAAGATTTATCTAGTTAATTCACGTAAGTTGTGTGGTTTCTGCAGTATGTAACTGACGAGATGCAGCGAAATATGCCAGGCAATAAATCGTGCAATCTATTGTTTGTGTCTTCGTTATTCAAATTCATCACGGGAAAACATTGTTTTGAATTTCGGAAGCTATAGTGTCCAGATTGATAAACAATCTATACTAGTGATCAGTGTTGAAAACCGTTTCAAGATCCCATAGCTAAGTAGTGTTAGTGATATTTTAAACTATTAAAAAATGCTGATGCGTTGATAACATTATGTAATATACGACCGAGTGAAGATGCAAATATGTCATGATTATGTGCGCGTAATCTTAGTTAATATTACAGGTAACCAACCACAGATGATTGAGCAATAACTTATCAAGCATACTGAAAGAACATTGGGAAATATTGGGACGGAGAAGTGAAGACAATAGTCACTTCGGAGACTTGGAGTCTTAGAGAGGAAGTGGCATTACATCTAAATACATGGTGTCTGTCAGTCTCGTCGTGAAGCAGTGCGAGACTTTGTTATAGCTGTCCGAAAGAAATTCCAATATTTGGGCGCAGTTGGCAGAGATGCTTCGTCAGGGAAGGACGTGTAGTTCAGTTCAGGATATGTTGTAGATGTCTTAATTCTTGAAGACATTGGTAAGTTGGAGATTGTAGGGAATAAACGTAGACTACTAAATACAATAGAAAGGATCTAAATTTATAGCAGAGCTTTCTTTGTGAAGATTTAGAGTAATCCTCGGAAATTATATGTGATATTTTTCTTTGATTTAGAGAAATAGTGAATAAATATCTTTCTTGTTCCGTTAGAAAACTTTATAAGGGATGAACCTCACTTTCTCTCTTCATTCAGAGTCTTCATGTGTAGCTGATGATTAGAAAAAGAACTACCATGATACATTTCTAGAATATCACTTGTATTTTCTTATAGATGATACTTTTCTGGGCTATCTCTTATAATCTCTCTGTCTATATGTTCAGAAGAGAATGAATTTCGTTTTATGTGTATTCATGCATAAGAAATTAATAATGAGTTTATCTAAAATGTATAGATATGATGTGACCGGATGTTATAATATGATGTGATGTTACGTTATAAATATGATGTGATATTACATAGCCATGTATCATTGAGGAGAGAGAAACACAATGCTAGGGCTGTGTGGTGGTATCATTTCTTGCTGAGGGCCACCCAAATATTCTCGGCGATAGAGCCTTAGAGCACGAGGATGATTCGCCTCCATACGGCCGGATTGAGGGGGACATATCATGTCAATATAATGGGTGAAGGACTGCTTCAGACGTTGGAGTGATTGGACCCAACAGGGCCGAGTCTAACTAGCCTGCCCTAGTGTCATGATGCCTTTACCTTCCCTCTTTCTTTCTCTCTCTATCTCTGTCTCTCGCTCTCCTTTTCCTTTCCCTCTGTCTACGTGAGTATGGCTATATGTTTGGTACATGTTTCCAACAGGGATGGTGGTCTTGGTTTTGTTGGCTGAACTGGGGTATATTCTGAATGCAGAATAATCTCATTGAGAGGGTCAGCGTCACCGATAAAAGATGAAAGGATTCGCCTTGCTACTGCTGGAAGTGTGAATTTCCAGTGATCATCCTTGATACCTCCGATGTCAAAACACCCCAACATATGAAAATCAGCAACGTGCACTGTCAGTATCCTTTTATTGATGGCATGGCCAACAAAAGGGATACTTACGACATTAGTAACAACATTAATAGAATCCAGATCCCATGGACATTCTCAAGGGACTTTGTTAGTCGTGTGTTTACAGTGACTCCATGAACATTTATAATTGGTCTCAGTGCTGCCTCAATTGATTTTGTTAGCCTTGTCATTTTAGAGTTCTCATTAACATTTTAAATAACATCTACAGTTATATAGGAAACATTTAAACACCCACTGGTGAATAAACTGTGGTAATTAAATGCTCAAATGTGAGGACACTGAACAACCTAGGATTATTATATATATATATATATATATATTTATAGATCTTTTTATGCCTTTTTATTTGTGCGTTAAGTTTGGATTTTGTATCTTTTAAAATGTCACACGAAGCATACATACCCCTTCCCCCCGTTTTCCCAATATGTTGTTACAATGTATAACCAGGAGTGTTCTCTTCTTTCGTGTTGTTTCATGTAAGGTTTTGTGGTGTTAAATGTGATATCTCATCTCATCTCATCTCATCTCATCATGTTCCTCTTGTACCTTGCGGTGTCGAGGTGAAGTATAAACATCGTGAGAGTGCCCGATTATGGGCTTCATGTATCGATATTCCCATGGCCTCTGCTATTCCCTTCGTCAACCGTTTACGTGGTCGGCCTCTTCCTCTCTTTCCATCTGGTCTGTACATCATTGCTTGTTGTGGTATGCTGTTGACTGGTAACCTACTTGCATGGCCAAATCATTTGACTTGCTGTTTTCTAATAAAAATGTGATATTGTTATATAATTTAACATCAAATATAGAGGAGAGCAGAATGCGGTGCGATAAATGCACATCTTCAAATACTCAGGAGTGAGTTGTTTTCCTCTCTGAAGTGCGGTGACTTTCCTGACTCTCCTGACCTTCTACTGGAAAACCTTTCTTTTATCTGTAAGAACCTGATTCTATAACCTGTCATTTCAGGAGCCATTTCAGGATTTCTGTTGTAGTCGGTCCTATCGGATAGGGATATCTTTCTCCCTGTTCCTAATTTACTTCGCCACTAGTGAATGATGTCGGAAACGATGATCGCTGTGTGAGTGATGTCAGATACGATGATGGCTGAGTGAGTGATGTTCATTTAGAGGTGTGGAAGTCCCTGTGGTCCAATGGTTAGCACGCGGGCCTGCCAGACCGGTGGTCGCATGTTTAAATCTCCATATAGGAGGCCTATGTTTTTGTGTTGACCTGGCTCGTAGTTCGACCCGGTCTAAAATACGTACGAAGAAATTCCATGGTATGAAAAGGTGGTTGCTATGATATTTAGGTCACCCATCGAGTGCCTATTGATCCATGGAAATATACGATGGACAAACACCATGTACCCACGCTTGGCTGCCTGTACGGTGGCAGTATGTTCTAGTTCGAATCGAGAGGATGTTTGAAACTAATCTAGGTTACCATGTCAATCCAATCTAAAATTGGTTCAAGAAAATGCAGTGGGAAGTAAAGATGGTTGGTGTAATATTGACCAAATCACCGATTTGTCTATACAATTTTTTTCCTGTGTTTCCATCCTGTTTCATGATATTGTTGTCAACATTAGCATCTTTCAGCTGTATGTTGATTCCTATGCTAGATTACGCTCATCAGCCCGCCACGACTTTCTGAGCGACCGGCTCCATACTCTCATAAGTCACTGGCACGATTCGAACCACTTCCAATTCTCGTGCGCTCACGTCAACCACGAGAGTATTCGGGGTTACGGAAAAAGCTGCTAACCCCTCGAGATGATCTATAAAAATGTGGTCTATAAAAATATGGTCTATAAAAATATGGTCTTTAAAAATGTGGGGCTAGTACCATTTTCTCCACACACCACAAGACGAGTAAAGATGTCCTGTGTGTTTTGTACTTTATAATATATATCAATTACGGCACTCTTATGCTTTGTACTTTATCCTATTTAGGTCTCCGTGGCGAAGGACTTACGAACGCAGTTCGTAATTCTGTATACCCGGGTTTTGGAACACAGCTGCGCGCGATTTGGCAGCAGACCACGTTGCTCTGGGTTTGCTACTTAAGTAGTATGGGTGCCGGTCGTTCAGAAAACATTGGCGAACTACTGAACGTAAACTTGCCAAGACATCAACAATATTAAATAATGATGGTGTTGTCAGCAAACGTCCTGTAAAGGATACGCAAATAATTTTAACTTTATATTATATGTCAAATATGCCACTTTTATGTTTTGTAATTTATACTAATATATCAAATACGGCAAAAGCCGAGTGATATGAGACTTTTATGTTTGCCACTTTATACGGTCATCTGCTGCCTGTAGTACATTGTGGTATAGGACCGGGGAGAGTGGGGGGATGGGGGGGGGGGGGGAGAATAAAGGCTGTCTAGCTGGTGCAGTCACCGCGAACTGTACAGATTAAGGTTTTTTTTCCCCCGACAGATAAACATCCACACCTTACCGAGGATCCGATCCCAGGTCACTAGAAGAAGACGACAACCTTAGCCACTCGACCAGCCGCTCTTCTGTATTTTAAACTATATATCAAATTCGCCAAAAGCCGTGTGAAATTAGACTGTTATGTTTTGTACTTTATACTAGCCGGCTTCGTGGCTTAGAGGTTATGACTTTTCTCCGTAATCTCGTATCCTCTCGTAGGTAACGTGATGATGGTGAGAATCAGCAGTGGTTCGAATCGCATCGGTTACTTACGGGGTATGTGAGCCGGTCGCTCAGAAAGCAATGGCAAACTACTGAGCGTAATCTTGCCAAGAAATCAACATACAGCTGAAAGATGCTGGTGTTGACAGCGATGTCCTGTAAAGGATATGCAAAAAAAAAAAAAAATGTTTATACTATATACCTAATACACCACATGCTGTGTAGAAGAGACCCTTATGTTTTGTACTTTATACTAAATGCCAAATTCGCCAAAGATAAAGTTGGTTGCATATCCTTTATAGGACGTTGCCGTCAACCGCAGCATTGTTTGACCATTTGTGATCTCTTGGCAAGTTTACGCTCAGTAGTTTGCTATTGCTTTCTGATTGACCGGCACTCATACTATATTATAAAAACCAATGCAAAGTAATCTGCTGCCAATTCGTCCGCAGGTGGGTTTCGAACGCGGTATGCGGGATTACTAATTGGGTCCGTAACTCCCTCGCCACAGAGCCGGTAAATCGCCAAAAGACGTATAAAATTAGATCTTTATGTTGTGTACTTTATGCTATATACCCATACGCCACAAGGAGTGTTAAAAGAGACCTTAATGTTTTGTACGTTATGCTACAAACCCATACGCAACAAGGAGTGTTAAAAGAAACCGTTATATTTTGTACGCTATGCTATATTCCTATACCCCACAAGGAGTGTTAAAAGAGACCTTAATGTTTTGTACGTTATGCTATATTGTCACCGACCGTTAGGGTGTTTCTATTGAAATAGACAGAAATCCCTATCCAAGAGTTTGCCGACAGTCTCTAGAAATTATGGCTCGTTACAAGAATGTCTAAAGGGATGGTCCCGATAGAAGAGACTGGGATTCACTTGGTAGACAAAGGCAGAAGGTGAAGAACACTCGTGTATGTAGGAAGCCCTAACACGAATGCCTAGTTTATCTGTCGGTGATCCTTCGTCAATTGATGGAGCCCCCTGTTTTAAATACTTTCACGCACTCACGCGCACACCTTGCGTTCAAAATGATCACGAGTGGAGTACGTTGGTGAAAGTATAAAACAATAATACTCTTTAATAATAAAAGAGAAAATGAAAATTGTGGTTCAACTGGTGAACTATGATAGTTACATTTATGTTACAGGTACAAAAATAAAATAGTTTTCTGATGCTTAGACAGATAGCATGTCATCATTCACCCCATCCAGACAGTGATACACCCAGAACACATGTAGACACAGAGTCACCTGAGATAATCTGATCTCTGTTAGGAATAGTGCTGGCTTTCGGTTGTATTATGTCTTGGAGTCGACCCTGGCATTCGACAGGTGTACGATGCTCCTCCGGATTCCAGGTTCCGTCTCCACTAGTTGGTGGCTCAAAGTTTCGGTAACCGGACCGGTTAGGTGTCAGCAGTATCAGCAGCGAGGCTCCTTAAATCAAAGAAACAGTTGCAGACTCCTTAGTGTCTTGACAATAACAATGTGTCTGAGTGTTGGTGTTGTGTGTCTGTTGTGTATGTGTCAGATGCAGAACAGGAATAAAACAATTCCTCTCTGCTATTCTGTATCAAAAGCAAAGGCCAATAGTTCTTATCAGCTTGGCTATACCTTGTATGACATGATGATACAAGGTGAAAAAGGGTCCAGAAGTGGACACATTCTAAGACCACATGGTCCATTGGAATAGAACATGTAGACAAATCTTTGTTTGAAAAAAACATTACAAAATGTACATGGTTGTAAAACTTGAAGTGACTCATATGCAATAATTACTGGTGTATTCCTTAACACCATGGTGAGGAAGTCCTGGGCAGCCAGGATGTTTCCCCAGATAGCTAAGGAAGGGCCAACAATAATTCAACCTAATCCCACATCAGTCATTAGGCATAAAGCAATCAAGTGTCGCCATGAAGTCGTGAGTTATACCCCACAGAATATACGAGCCAAAAGATAAGAAGAAGGCCAGCAGGCAAGCAAGGGGGCTGAGATATTCCAGGCATTGGGCTTTAGGATGTCTCAGTTATCCCTTGTTGAGTTATTTACTCCCCAAATTCTGATTCCTCACCACATGGTATTTGCTTTGAACTTATGACCGTCAGTGTCATGTAGTTCGGCATGGCGGTGAATCAGGGGTAAGCAAATTTATGTTTGAATATATATCGCCTAGTAACATTGCTGGCATGTGAGAATCATGTTCCACATGTCTCTTCTACTTCTGCCCACATGGCAAAATCATGTTATCATATTTTCAACAAAATATACATGTAAATACATTCACAAAATGCATATGAAAATACTCAGTAAGGTTCATACATTATATCTATATATATTTTTATCTATAAATATATCTAGGCCTCACATGTTTTCTCTCAATGTCTCCCCTTTCAACTACCACGTTTCATAAATATACATGGTCAGGAAAGTTTTGGGTTTTCCCAATATCAGAATATAAATGTGTACACACTTCTTATTATAATCATAATTATTATGTTACTACACTCACCCCCAGTCTTATTGCAGCACTTTAAGATAGGTTTTGGTATAATCTACCAAGGATGCAATTGGATATGGCAGCTCACTTCATATAAGGTCTGCTTAGCACAGCAGCTATGGTCGTTGTGAACCGGACGGAAGTTGTTAGTCACAATTTCCGGTGCAGCCGTACTAATAGCCTATCGCTGTTTTCCCGTTGCTAGGGAGTGACGGACCTATATCCCCAGTCATTAGACTTGATATTAATAAGGGTTGAAGACAGGGGATTTCCCTTGTGACATCATTTGATGATGACGTGGAAATGTGCTGTCCCCAATAGTACAGTGTGTAGTTTTAGTGCAGCAAATGTCTGCGTCGCCAATATGACGTCATTATTAGTAATTTAGCTGCCTACTGAATCCAGAATGTAAATAGTAATTCCACTAACGCAGTAGTGGTGGGGTTTGCATAGTGATCTAGACTCATCCCGTCACATATGCCGTCCCTAGAGAAAAGTACGGCTCAGCGAACTTTTAGGGTGGATGAGCCTAGATCGACTATGCATTCTCACCAGATTATATCTGAACCAATTGTTCCCCTCTAGAGAAGGATCTATTAGACTTCTTTCGACTCCGGGGCTGGCTTGGTACTTTGGTATGACCTGGCGTTTCTCCAGATAAGTTTAGTGAGGATCCAGTCAGAGGTGGGTATGGAAAGCTAAGAGGTTCTTCCCTCCTCCCTACTTTCTGAACAACATTTAGAGCTACCAGATGTACTGGTCGTTCTTTTGCTCTGTCATAATATTTGCGGAGCAATTTAATGTGGTAGATTTTTATCTTACCTTTCATGAAGATTTTATATTTGGTGTTGGACACTTTCTCCATTATGGGGAATGGTCCTTGCCACTCAGTCTCCTTATTAGTCCCACTAGATCTTAAGAGTAACACTTTGTCCCCTACCGCTAGCGAACGTTTTGAGGAAAATAATTTCCCTCTCTGGAGAGTCTTCCTAGCACTAGGAAGTTGGTTACAGCCAGGTGTTAGAGTAGGGACATGGGTCAGTGCACTCCCTACTATCATGGGAGTGGATGGTTCCCCTAAATAAACATATTTACTTCCCAGTATCATGTCATAGACAGGGTCAATCATCACGGCTGCCGATATAGTTCCCTTAACAAATCTAGAGTTAACTAACACTTGGGCTATTGGTAAAGTTAGGGTAGGCGAACTTCTTGTCGCACCCATAACTTCAACCATATTTTGCGTCAACTGACCCGGTTTTACTAAGTGCGATGCTATTATGGCATCATACGTTAAACCCGTATCATGCAGACACTCGACCAACTGTCCATTGACATTGATCTTCTCTACCACTCGATGTCCTCTCATTTCGGGAGGCGGTGGTAGTGTAGTGGTTTTCTTCCCTATCGAGAAGCAAGCCGCAATCTGGGGTTTTGCTCTGCGCTTGCAGTCTGCCGTACTGTGGGAATTATTATGACAATTCGTGCAGTATGGTTTTCTAGCCCCAGATGTGGTTTGTTTTTTGTTATGCTGCTGCTGAGGTTGCCTCTGGTCTGCTGGTATATTGCTAAGGGTTTGTCCCTGATTGGTTGGAGGTGGGTTCTGTTGAGGTTGGGGAGGTTGCGTTGGGACCGAGTCCCCATGGGCAGTCAAATATCTTTCAGCCAAGACTATCATTTCCCCCAGTGTTTGTGCCCCTTGTTCAATGATGAAAGTTTCCATTGGCTTCGACATACAGTTCCTCAGCTGCTCACACAAAACCATCTCCCGCAAGCCCGCATAGGAGTGTTCATACTCTCCCAATGTCTCCCATTTACAGAGATAACTCTGCAGACGAGCGGACAATTGTGAGAATGACTCACCCTTCAGACGTCTTGCGGTTCGGAATTTCCGCTGATAAGCAGCTGAGGTTAACTCATATCTCTTCAATAAAGCCGATTTCAAACTTTCATAAGAATGTTCATGGCCTGGAGGTAGTCCCTGAAAGACTACATACGCTTGTCCCCTCAGTGCCTGAGAAAGCTTCAAGTTCCAGTGTTCCCTAGCCAACCCAAATGACTCAGCTAATTTCTCGAATTTCTGAAGGTAACTATCCAGTTGTTCCTGAGTTTCCTCGAACGGCATCAAAGGAAAACTCATAGGACCCACATGAGAAGTCGAATGTAGCTGGGTTTCAATGATGGGTGCCGGAGAGCTGGCGTTAGAACAGGTTGCTGATAGAGCTTGGTTTTCTAGCTCTTTCATCCTAAACTCATGCTGTCGGATTTTTTCGTTTTCCTGTAACTGCCTACGTTCTTTCTCAGCCTCGGCCTCGATTTTCTTAAGCTCTGTCTCTGCTTCCAGTTTCTTAAGCTCGAGTTCATGCCTACGTATTTTATCTTCCCTGTCTTCTTTCCTTAACTCCCTCTCCATATCATGGACATATTTGGCTGCTTCGGGCTCCGATAACCCCATAGCTACCGCTGCTGCGTGCAAATCTGCTGATGAACTCATGACTGAGTTTTGACTGAGAGGGTGAGTGATCAGTGGACTACAATTTCTATATCAATATTATACTACTTCCCAATTCAAGTTATACTAATACAATTGCAATAATTTACAAATCTTAATAGTACATACACAAAAATGGTTAGTACAAACAATGATACAAACACACTTTCACTCTCTCAATCGAATGGAAACAACTAATTACAGAGTTTCCTAAACTACTCTACCCTTTACTGAGATGAGAAAATTTTTTTTTTTTTTTTACCAAGTAACACAATTTATTAGAAATATTTCTAATTAGCTGGGTAGATCCCGGACGAGCCCCCAGTTGTCACCGACCGTTAGGGTGTTTCTATTGAAATAGACAGAAATCCCTATCCAAGAGTTTGCCGACAGTCTCTAGAAATTATGGCTCGTTACAAGAATGTCTAAAGGGATGGTCCCGATAGAAGAGACTGGGATTCACTTGGTAGACAAAGGCAGAAGGTGAAGAACACTCGTGTATGTAGGAAGCCCTAACACGAATGCCTAGTTTATCTGTCGGTGATCCTTCGTCAATTGATGGAGCCCCCTGTTTTAAATACTTTCACGCACTCACGCGCACACCTTGCGTTCAAAATGATCACGAGTGGAGTACGTTGGTGAAAGTATAAAACAATAATACTCTTTAATAATAAAAGAGAAAATGAAAATTGTGGTTCAACTGGTGAACTATGATAGTTACATTTATGTTACAGGTACAAAAATAAAATAGTTTTCTGATGCTTAGACAGATAGCATGTCATCATTCACCCCATCCAGACAGTGATACACCCAGAACACACGTAGACACAGAGTCACCTGAGATAATCTGATCTCTGTTAGGAATAGTGCTGGCTTTCGGTTGTATTATGTCTTGGAGTCGACCCTGGCATTCGACAGGTGTACGATGCTCCTCCGGATTCCAGGTTCCGTCTCCACTAGTTGGTGGCTCAAAGTTTCGGTAACCGGACCGGTTAGGTGTCAGCAGTATCAGCAGCGAGGCTCCTTAAATCAAAGAAACAGTTGCAGACTCCTTAGTGTCTTGACAATAACAATGTGTCTGAGTGTTGGTGTTGTGTGTCTGTTGTGTATGTGTCAGATGCAGAACAGGAATAAAACAATTCCTCTCTGCTATTCTGTATCAAAAGCAAAGGCCAATAGTTCTTATCAGCTTGGCTATACCTTGTATGACATGATGATACAAGGTGAAAAAGGGTCCAGAAGTGGACACATTCTAAGACCACATGGTCCATTGGAATAGAACATGTAGACAAATCTTTGTTTGAAAAAAACATTACAAAATGTACATGGTTGTAAAACTTGAAGTGACTCATATGCAATAATTACTGGTGTATTCCTTAACACCATGGTGAGGAAGTCCTGGGCAGCCAGGATGTTTCCCTAGATAGCTAAGGAAGGGCCAACAATAATTCAACCTAATCCCACATCAGTCATTAGGCATAAAGCAATCAAGTGTCGCCATGAAGTCGTGAGTTATACCCCACAGAATATACGAGCCAAAAGATAAGAAGAAGGCCAGCAGGCAAGCAAGGGGGCTGAGATATTCCAGGCATTGGGCTTTAGGATGTCTCAGTTATCCCTTGTTGAGTTATTTACTCCCCAAATTCTGATTCCTCACCACATGGTATTTGCTTTGAACTTATGACCGTCAGTGTCATGTAGTTCGGCATGGCGGTGAATCAGGGGTAAGCAAATTTATGTTTGAATATATATCGCCTAGTAACATTGCTGGCATGTGAGAATCATGTTCCACATGTCTCTTCTACTTCTGCCCACATGGCAAAATCATGTTATCATATTTTCAACAAAATATACATGTAAATACATTCACAAAATGCATATGAAAATACTCAGTAAGGTTCATACATTATATCTATATATATTTTTATCTATAAATATATCTAGGCCTCACATGTTTTCTCTCAATGTCTCCCCTTTCAACTACCACGTTTCATAAATATACATGGTCAGGAAAGTTTTGGGTTTTCCCAATATCAGAATATAAATGTGTACACACTTCTTATTATAATCATAATTATTATGTTACTACACTCACCCCCAGTCTTATTGCAGCACTTTAAGATAGGTTTTGGTATAATCTACCAAGGATGCAATTGGATATGGCAGCTCACTTCATATAAGGTCTGCTTAGCACAGCAGCTATGGTCGTTGTGAACCGGACGGAAGTTGTTAGTCACAATTTCCGGTGCAGCCGTACTAATAGCCTATCGCTGTTTTCCCGTTGCTAGGGAGTGACGGACCTATATCCCCAGTCATTAGACTTGATATTAATAAGGGTTGAAGACAGGGGATTTCCCTTGTGACATCATTTGATGATGACGTGGAAATGTGCTGTCCCCAATAGTACAGTGTGTAGTTTTAGTGCAGCAAATGTCTGCGTCGCCAATATGACGTCATTATTAGTAATTTAGCTGCCTACTGAATCCAGAATGTAAATAGTAATTCCACTAACGCAGTAGTGGTGGGGTTTGCATAGTGATCTAGACTCATCCCGTCACATATATACCCATACGCAACAAGGAGTGTTAAAAGAAACCGTTATATTTTGTACGCTATGCTATATTCCTATACCCCACAAGGCATGTACAAGTGTCCTTTACTCTATCCTTTACAACCGGCTGCATGCCCCCCCCCCCCCCTCCCACACCCCACCCCTCATGAATGAATAGGAGAATGGTGAAGAGGAAAAAAGCAATACGACGATGTAGCACTCTGAACTCAAACCTGCCGCGTATTCTCGTACACTTTCAAGTTCAAGAAGTTTGCTCTGAGATAAATAAACAAATCGATATTTAAACATTTCGCAAGTTTATATGTCAGTTTCGAGTAGTACTTTTGTCCCTCTGAGACGACAGTAAGTTCATGTAAAAATGTCTCACAAAGTAAACATCAAAGGATGAAATTGCCCAATGGGAAAACAGATAACATTATAGACTACTGCGAAGTGTTTTCTGGGGTTTTCATGTATTTGAATTTTGTTTCATAAACTCAAGTGTGTAAGATAACGTGAAAATGGAATAATGAGAGGAAATAACTGAAAGCATGTCTTGTACAAATTCAAAATTCTTTTGAAGGGCAATGAGATCAAAGCCAAGGAGATCGATCTTCAGATATCAAGAACTCTGAATGAGGGAATGAGAATTATTCTGCACTTTACCTGGGTCAGCTCATAAGGTCATGTGACATATTACTCATGAACTCAGTGACACGAGAAAATACAACATCCGAATTTGTCACAGTAAAAATATAAATAACTTCATAGCCTCTGATTCGCGACCATAGAAGGCTGGGGGAAATAAGTGTGTAGTAGATAAAACATTAGAGTAAAAAAAAAAAAAAAACTATAGAAACACATTTTAATTAACATGAAGGTTTCAAATAACCTTCCGCCCCGCGAAAGAATATAGGCACAAGGATACATGATCTTGCTGCAATCTGTTTGCTAAAACGGGTTTAAACGGCAACAAGTTCGACTTCATTCCACTGAGTTTTATCACATTTAACACGATCACTTTCCACAGGGCGGGCCTGTCGAAAGCGTAGCACACAATCTCCGTAGCTCCAGCGACGACCCACAGGAAACTTCGAGAAAATTGCACGTGAGAACCGAACGACGTAGCCCGGAATCGAACCCACAACCTATGGAGTGTAAAGTTAGCGGCGGAACCTCTTGGTCACGAAAACTGCCTTTCTTTGCTAAAGGTTCTAAAACTGTTTTGTCTCCAGCGTTTTACGTTCTGAAAGATTTCCACGAGAAACACGAAGCACAGCTGTTACATGTGGGACAGCCCGTTAGGTTGTTCAGGTCTTACAGCCTTTCGCTAACATTCGTTAATCCATTTAAACAGGCATGCTAAATAAGGTCAAATTGCGGTGGTGGTTGAGGTGTGTATTTTGTTTTTTCTTGCTCGTTCCTTTTTCGAAGGGAGTGCGCCTCAAATAGCTATTATCATCTATGCTTTCTATGTCCCGCTTCGGCA
The DNA here is from genome assembly GCA_963921405.1 of Cepaea hortensis. Classification (NCBI taxonomy): domain Eukaryota; kingdom Metazoa; phylum Mollusca; class Gastropoda; order Stylommatophora; family Helicidae; genus Cepaea; species Cepaea hortensis. Next base: position 54,848,611 of record OY992896.1, read on the forward strand.
TGCACTTGTGTTAGATTTTCATTCTCTAGACCAGTGGTTCTCAATCTTTTTTGGCCCATGCACCCCTTCACTATTTGCTCAGAACGTCACCCCATCCCCCTTTCGTATTGCCTCCCTATAAATCCCCCACCCCGCCCCTACACAGTTTACGTAAAAGTGGAAGCTACATTTAAGTACACTTACTAGAACAAGTCTAGACGTCTACATAAAACGTGATTTGCGGGTCTACTTACTTATAAAACGAATATAAGACGGGTGAGAAGTACAGAACCGTAAAGTATGGAGGGAAAAACAATATCAAGTAATCAGTTCTTGTATTAACACGATCTTAAAATAATCTTAATTAACCCTCCCTCCTCCCGGAAACCCTAGAATCCCTTCCCCTCCCCTGGGAAGGGGGAGGGAAATTCCCCACCGGTTGAGAACTACTACTCTAGACAGATTCCATCCATGGACATGAGGGGGGAAGGGTCTAGATAGCTGTGGATAGGATTTATTTTATAAAATATGTTGCCAGATCCGTGGCTCTAGGGCTTACTCTTAGCGATGTCATGATGCCGTGGTATTTTTAACGTTCATAACTTGCACACAGAACCTCTTGTTTTTCGCCCTTATGCGAGAAGAAGGGGACTAAGTGGTCTCGAGGTATGGTGTCCGCCTCGAGTGCTGGAGGTCTCGGGTTCAAGCACCGGTGAGGGCAGGGGTATTTTCACATGGACGTCTAGCAACACAACATTTCCCCTGGTCTTTAGGTAGTGAGATCGGACGCCCATGTGTATTGTGGCGCACGTAACACATCCCTTGGCAGTTGGAAATCGAAAAAGAGTAGTCTGTCGGCGCTGCCCGGGGAAAATTTTGAGTTAAAAATCTACCCAAAGTATTTCTGGATACTCGCTGGTGCTACGGAGTTCGTGCACTAAGCTGAGATTCTCTGGACTTAGGCTTGAGTTAGGAGTAGAACGGAGCATTTATGGGTTACACCCATGTGCCGTGATGTTGATCCGTTGATTAAACTAAACTAAACTATGCGAGAAGACTAGGTTTCCGATCTCACTACCCAAGAGATCAGGGGACGCGTGATGTCATTAGTTCTCTTTATAAGTATATTTTTCTTTCCATATCCTCTTTACAGGACATCGCCGTGAACACCAGCATTTTACCGCTGTTGTTGATGTCTTGGCAAGTTTACGTTCAGTAGTTAGTCATTGCTTTCTGAACGCTCGGCTCCAATACAAACTCATTAAAACCCAGTGCAACGCGGTCTGCTGCCAAATCGGTCGCAGATGTGTTTCGAACGCGGGTAAACGTTATCACGAATCGCGCCCGTAAGGCCTTCGCCATGAACACCTGCTGTAAGTAGTTTACTATGAACAGAGTATTGCTGAAAGGGGGAGGTGGGATTAAAGTAGTTTAAAACGGATAAAGTATTTCTAAAAAGGAGGTGGGAGGTTAAAGTAGTTAAATATGAACAAAGTATTTCAAAAGGCCGGGGAGACGATGGTGGCAATGTGGTTTAATATGGACGAAGTATTTCTAAAGTCAGTGGAAAAGGGGGGGGGGGGGGAAGGTGGTAATGTAGTTTATTATGGACAAATTATTTCTAAAGGGTGGGGTTGGGGGATGTCATGTCTTAAGTCCTTCTTCTCTATGTTTTGCCATGTGGAAATGTTCAAATATGTGAAAGGAACTGGCTCATTAAAAACGGCGTAACGATAACTGTTTATGAATTCACTGACTAACGTGGAACGAAGTAAATCATCGGAGCTCAGTCAAATCTAACTCCCGCTTTATTACGGAGTTGACAGGATCAACATACAATTTTGCAGTGGACAATTAGTGTCCCGTTGTTGCCGGGAGGGCATCTAATTTAAGCGTGCACTAACCTTATGTACTGTAATCTGTCCTGCGTTTGCCTTATCGTCGCTCAGTAAATACTTCTATTTTCGCTCTGTTCATTCAGGTCGTCCTTGCTGTCATCTTCCTCCGATTTCTGTCTGTCTAGAGTTTGCCCGTCGTTCTCAAATCCATGGCGTTCTCAATATATACTTCCAGCTGTTCTTAGCTTAGATTGAGTCCACTGCTAGCCTAAACGATCCAATAGCCACACCAAGTTGTTCTCCAAATCTAACACACGCCCGTTCACCTTGATTGTCGCACAACGTATGGTTTTGTTGTCACGCTAGCGTTGGTGTGAGTATATTCGTATCCCATAAGTTTGGTGCATTGTTTAGTTTGAGATTTCCTTAAATCCTCTGTACGGCGTGATTTGGGCACTTGCTATGTGGCAGGGGACCTAAGGTGTTAATGTAGTATAATATGGACAAATTATTTCAAAAGGCGAGGGAGGGGGATAGTGGAAATGTAGTTTAATATGGACACAGTTTTTCTACAGGCAGGTGTAGATGTGTGAAGATCGACTTCATTGCCTAGGGTGTTATCCCATATGCCACGGTGTCTTTCCGCAGGGCGGCCTGCTGAAAGCGTCGGAAGCAAGGACGCTGCAGCTTCAGCGACGACCCTCAGGAGTCTCCCATAAAAATGCACTTCTGAAAATAATGACGGAGTCTGGACACGAACCCGCGACCTTTGGATCGCTAGGCGGGCGGCTGAACCACTCGGTCACACACAGACAATTTGATGGTGACGATTTCAAATTCCGGTTAAGCTACAGCCATCATTTTATTATATTGTCTAAAATATTATATTTGCTTCTTTTCGCTTATCTTCTGTGAGTGCTAACTATTATCCCTGAAGTTATTTCTCCCCGTGTTAATGCCCTTACCGGAATGTTTAGAATCGATATGGCAGAGCATGTCGAGTGGCCACAATACGCACTGAAAATCAATGTCCTCTACAGCCGTTGAATCAAAGTGTTGGAATAGGAAACTATCTACGAGCTGCTTCTTGTCAAGAACTATGCGTTCTGTCTTTATTCTTTCAAAGTTTTGATCATCTACACTGCCTCAAAGATTTGGTCATCTATACCGTCTCAAAGTTTTGCACACAGAAAGTTTCAACGTCTATCCCGCCTCAAAGATGTCATCGTCTATACCGTCTCAAATATTTGATCATCTATACCGTCTCAAAGATGTCATCATCTATACCGTCTCAAATATTTGATCATCTATACCGTCTCAAAGATGGCATCATCTATACCGTCTAAAAGATTTGATCATCTATACCGTCTAAAAGATTTGATCATATATACCGTCTCAAATATTTCATCATCTATACCGTCTCAAAGATGGCATCATCTATACCGTCTCAAAGATTTGATCATCTATACCGTCTCAAAGATTTGATCATCTATACCGTCTCAAATATTTGATCATCTATACCGTCTCAAAGATGGCATCATCTATACCGTCTAAAAGATTTGATCATCTATACCGTCTCAAAGATTTGATCATATATACCGTCTCAAAGATTTGATCATCTATACCGTCTCAAAGATTTGATCATATATACCGTCTCAAAGATTTGATCATCTATACCGTCTCAAAGATTTGATTATCTAAACCGTCTCAAAGATTTGATCATCTATACCGTCTCAAAGATTTGATCATCTATACCAGTGGTTCTCAACCTTTGTTGGCCCATGCCCCCCTTGACCATATTTTTAGGACGTCATCCCCCCCCCCCCTCACCATATTTTAGAACGTCATTCCCCCCTTTCGTATTTCCTCACTAAAAATTTCGCACTGCCCCTATACAGTATACGTAATAACTGAAGCTAAATTTAATAGCACATACTAAAACAAATCTAGACGTCCACATAAAACGTGATTTGTGGGTCTACGTATTTTATAAAATGAATTTTAGAAGGGTGAGACGTACAGAACCGTAAAGTATGAAGGGAAAAACAAGAGCAAGTAATCGGTTCTTGTATTAATGCAATCTTGAAATAATCTTCCTTTTCCCCTAGAAACCCCAAAATTCCCACCTGGGGGGGGGGGGGGAGGGGGAGGGGGAGAAATTCCCCACCGGTTGAGAACCACTGATCTATACCGTCTCAAAGATTTGATCATCTATACCGTCTCAAAGATTTGGTCCTCTATATCGTCTCAAAGATTTGGTCCTCTATACCGTCTCAAAGATTAGATCATCTATACCGTCTCAAAGATTTGGTCCTCTTTACCGTCTCAAAGATTTGATCTTCTATACCGTCTCAAAGATTTGGTACGCTATATCGTCTCAAAGATGTGATCCTCTCTCTATACTCCATTCATTCATTCATTCATTCATTCATTCAATAGCATGTTCCTTTGCAGAACCTCGCTCCCATTACAACCTTCCGGAAAACCTCTTGATCATAAGCAAGATGTCCCGTGTCCGATACACCCATCTGGAGATCATCCGCCACATCCTGCACCCATCTTCTCTTTGGCCTTCCTCTTCCTCTCTTCCCAGGCATATACCCCTCCATTATTGTTCTCTCCAAACATTCGTGACGTTTCAAGTGACCAAAATATTTCAATTTTCTTTGTTTTATCGTTTTTAATAGCCAACCTTCTTCAATATTCAGCTCTTGAAGTTTTAATGCATTTGTTCTTTTCTTTACCCAAGATATTCTTAGAACTCGTCTATAACATTTATATTCAAAGGCATTTATGCGCTCCTCCGCTTGTTTAATGCGTTTCCGGTTACGAGCGGACGTGTTTTCACAAGCTCTCCCAATTTTTATAGAATTTATCAAAGTTTTGCCTATTTCAGTCGAGATGCTGTGTATATCATTGTGTTAGTTCTAAAACTGGATCTAATACGAATTAATATCTTAAGTTTATGTGACTGTTGTTTAGTGAAATGCGGATTTCTTCGATAAATGGACGGTAAGGTCATTCAATTTTGAAATCTACCAATTATAGATTAACGACAACGTGTGATTAAACCATGCGTGACTAGCACGTGGTAAGTCGCCAAGCACACAATATCGCAAGTCCCTGATCAGTTATGTGTTCTTATCTCAATTATCAAAACAAACGAACCACAACGCATGACCTCAAATTGCCAGCGGCGCGTCTAGACTACAATGAGTTCGCTGCATTCTTCAAATGGGTTTGATAACATGATGCAGTAATGTCATCGATGGGAGAGGCCTCTGTGGCCGGTTTACGATCGGCCGTGAATAAACCATACACACTAAACAAAGAGAAGGCGGTGAAGACCAAGCTAGCCAGGTGTGTGAATCCAGTCGGCCGAGTCGTCCAACACACCAACTCTGGCCAATGTGTTACAATATCCTTTAACAATACTATGAGGCATTTCGAACGTGCCTCATCAATTATTACAAGCCTGATCGAATTCATCACAGACAAGATAGGAGCGGGGCCTACGTGGAAGACCTGATTACGACGCCAGTCCTTAAAATACACTTGTATCACTCGAAGAACAAATTATTAGCTCAGGGCAGCGTTGAAAACATTAACTCTTGGCTAAAATTAGACGTTGTCGAGCTGGAGAACTCAATACATACATTCACGAGTAGAGACATATCAAAGACACAAGATATCATGAACATGCTCACCTCGAGTGAGGAATCAGATACTACACAGCCCACAACTACAGCTGTGGATATCACAGCAGACAATGTTTCTCAACTAACACATACAATGAATGAACAGGACAATACCATCAACACGAGGCCAGCTACCCCATCAGTACTCTTGGCCATTGAATATCCAATAGAGCACCTCCAAAATAACGTAGAGACCAACGTAAGAGTAGCAGAAGAAATTCCAGCCTTAGATAACACGCTAACTATCAATGGACAATCGTGCGATTGCCATAGGCGCATTGAGGTAATAGAACAATCCTTAAAGGCGCTCACTGCCACTGTTACAGCGAACATTGAAGCTAATAGCAAGACCAGCAGTGACTACACTGCTCTCAAATCAGAAATCACGCTCCTGAGAGAGGAAAATCTGTTTTTAAGAAAAACAATAGAAACTTTACAGCACGAGTCCACCACCAACCCAACTGAACAAGCGTGTAAACTCCCAAGCAGTTGCATCAACTTCGGAGAATCTTTAAGCAGAATTTCACCAAAAACAAATAACTAAACAAGACGCGAAAAAACCTCAATGAGCACTGGAAGATAAAACGCTACAAGCAGTATATCCCATTGGTGTAAAAATAAGTAGCAGATTCGAAGTTCTTCAAGAAAATTCGTCAGAAAACGTACAGTGCTATAGTGCACTGCCAACAGACATCACACGCCTCCAGGAAACACTGAGAGAGTCACACGGAGACGTACAGACTGCTGCTAAATGGGAGAAACAACGGACAAGGCGTACTGACAACCAACATTTGAGCACAGCACGACCCCACTGTACACACATTATAATAGGCGACTGTCTAATGAAAGGTCTATACAGCGACTGGATGGCCACTTCAGACAAAGACATTTTTTCCATAATTCCATTGGCTGGGGCTGGTGTTGACCGGCTAACAGACAAGATTAGGAGGCTGGCTGTAAATCGTAACGTTAAAAAAGCAAGCGTTCATATTGGTAGTAATGATACCATGAACAACCAGCAAATCACAGCATCTCAACTGCTGGCGCTCTTGAACGGATTACGTCACACTTTTCCTAACTCGTCCATTTTCTTCTCCTCCATCATATCACCGAGTTATGGATTCCAGCGTCGTCTAGCTGACATAAATAACAACATATTGCAGAAGTTTTGTTCTCACAACATACAGTTCGTCAACAACATACTGGTGTTTACTTCACAGTCTGGAGCACCTAAAAAGCGACTTTATTAGGATCAAGTACATTTGTCTACATTGGGCACCAGCTTGATCGCCAAAAATATCAAATACCCAGAACGCACACAACCTACATCCAATACTGGATCGCGTAGGACACTTTTAGCTACACCACCTCAAACTCAAGCCAGACGACATACTCCCGCCACATCAAGTACCAATAGGCCAGAAGAGAGTAGACCACTCATAACCACGGCATCTGATATCCAAGCCAGACGGAACATTTCCACCACACCAAATCCGTACAATACGCCCTCTTTCACACAGGAGGGTGATAATTATGAAGATACGTTCCCTATTCTCCACAGCAAGGATCTATCCAGTAGTAACAACAACGTGCCACCACAGCCTCCTGTTAACCATGAATCAGAGCCTGTAGTTGGAAGTCGTTACACACCCGTTAGAAATCAAGTTTCCATTCCATTGTAACCCAGAGTTGTTATACCTCACACTTTTTAGACCAGCTTCACTTCGTCAGGCACTTATGATGTCGCTGTACCAAGGACCAACACAGCCTGGTATTTAATAGCAATTCAGCATAAAGCAACACAAGAAAGAGCCTCTCCTAGAAAGTTTAAGTGCATACTTGGTTATTGTTTTATATAGCAACGTATTAGATTGTACGTGGCTATAAACATTGACTCGTATTGAAGTCACAGAGATTGACACTTCGTTGGATATCTTTTATAATAATTTTTATCACGTTTATACTGTGAGTGAGGGGGGTCTTCACTGATCATCCTTACTGAACTTTATAAGTATTTTGTGTGTGTACGTGTATATTGATAGAGATATTACTGTTTCTCTGTACTTTAGAGTTTGTATTGTTATAAGGGATGTAAGTTGTATTCATTTTGTGTTTTAAAAAATTGATGAATACGCATTGTTAAAATGTCTAACAAGTACTAACACTGGCTCAGTAATAATGGGCTCAGAATCGGGCATTGAAATATCTGCCATCTATTAGCCAAGCTGCCTGATCTATCACTTATAGTTAATCAAAATTTTCACATGTTCGGCGTTAGCGAAAGGCGATTAAATAGCAACATCTCAGATAATGACATCGCTATCAGAGGCTTTAAAACCATTAGAAGAGATCCCTATCAGAAACAAGAGACGGGTATTGCAGTTTATATTTCTAACTCGCTTAACGCCCACCGTAGGCTAGATTTTGAAACCTGTGAGATTGAGTGTGTATGGCTTGAGATTAAGCTTCAAAATCGCATACCCCTAGTAGTTGCCTATCTTTATCAAAACCCCAGTGCAGGAAATATCTGGTATGAAAAATTCACCACTATGATGGATGTAGTCTTTAGTAATGCTAGAGAAATAATACTGCTAGGCGACTTCAACATAGACACTAAAAAATCAAACAAAACATGGGAAAACATAATAGAGTCACATAACTTCCAACAGTTAGTCAAACAAGCCACTATAATAACAAAATCATCTGCAACACTTATAGATCATATCTATACTACGTGTGCTGACAACATCACAGAATGTACTGTACCTATTAATGCAATGAGCGATCACTACCCAGTATGTTGCACATGGTCGAAAAGAGGTACCAAAACTCCGAAACACAAACATATAAGTATAAAATATAGAAATTACAAAAACTTCAATGAAGATGCCTTTTTACAAGACTTGCTCAACTCATTTCTGGACTATGTTTACCAGCTTCATCACCCAGATGATGCTCTGCACCACTGGCTGAAGACCTTTCTAAGCGTATTTGATAAGCATGTTCCATTTAAGGAAGTTCGTGTTAAACATCACACTAAGCCCAGGTGCATTACACAGGAGGTAGTTGAACTTATGAGAGACCGGGACAGGGCACATAAAAATAGAGATCTAACTATGTACCGTTGTCTGAGAAACAAAGTTTAATATGTTATTGGAAAGGAAAAGGAAAACTATTTTAAGAACTTAATAATAGATAAAACCAACACTAAAGATATATGGAAAGCAATTATACCTTGACAAACAAACACAAATCATCACAATCGTTACCATCAAATGAGGTTACATGTGATCAATTCAGTAGTTTCTTTCAGTCTGACATAAACCAACTGAAGGCTGCAATACCAGATGTGCCACATGACAGATCTTTATTATCATCATTCTGTGAGAGCAAATGGTATGCAGACATTCCCACAAACATACCGCTAATGACGATCACTGAAGTATTTACTCATCTCAGTAACCTAAAAAACAATAACTCATCATGACTAGATGGAATCAGTAATCGGATCATTCGCTATGCTGCACCGGCGATCTGCGAGTCACTAACTTTTATATACAATCAATGTCTCACCAAAGGTCACTTCCCATCAGCCTTTAAAATAACTAAAGTGAATCCTCATTTAAAAGCTGGTTCATTAGACGATTGCATCATGAGTAATTATAGGCCAATTTCCATATTATCCTCTTTATCCAAACCGCTAGAAAAGCACACCCACAAAACAACACTAGAGCACTTAGTTCGCCACAAACTAATAGCTGACAGTCAGTCAGGATTTCGGCCAAAATATTCCTGCCATAAGGCCCTAACAAATAGGATAAAAAACTGGCATCAAAATATTAACAACAATACTCTATGTGGAACGATGTTTATAGACTGTAAAAAAGCATTCGATATGATAGATCATACTATCCTAATTAAAAAACTAGAAACAAAGAAAGTAAGCTTTAGTATAGTGACATTAATAAACTCATTCTTATTAGACAGAAAACAAGTAGTATCACACAATATATCTCTATCCCAAGCCATTTCCATTAACACTGGAGTACCTCAGGGGTCTATACTTGGCACTCTGTTACTTGCCATTTATATAAATGATCTTCCCTTATATCTGTCATCGCCCTGCGATCTATTTGCAGACGACTGCACAGTATATACAAACGCTATTGATCGTAATGTGATAGGATTATCCTTTCAACAGGAAGTAAATAGTGTAGTTAACTGGAGTCGTGCAAACCGCATGCAAATTAACATTTCTGAAACAAAATCTATGTTAATAGGAAACAGGCAAAGACTTCACACTCTAAACTCGCAGAGAACTCTTCAGCTGCACATTGGTAGCACGCCTATAGAAAGTGTAACCGAGCACAAGGCACTGGGTCTTATCATAAATCAAAATCTATCCTTTAATTCCCATGTTCATGCTCTAGTTAAGCAAATAGCCGAAAAAGTATACCAACTTGCCAAAATTAAAAACTTCCTCGACGAAAACACAAGAAAGATATTCTATACTTCCCACATACAAACATATATTGATTATTGCTCCACAATCTGGGATGGATGCTCAGAATCAATAACAAAACGCCTTTATTCACTCCAGAAAAGGGCAGTGAGTCTAATCAATGGTGATAAGTTTACAGACAATTCTAACCTACATGAACGTCTTCAGTTACTGCCACTCCACAAACGCCTACTTTTTAATAAGGCTAAACTAACTCACAAAATCCTATTTCAAAATGCCTCAAGCTACCTTTGGCCATTGTTTAAATATAACGCAAGACATAGTGAACGACTAAATATACTTCATGTCCCTAAACCTAGGATAGACTTATATAAAACAAGCTTAGCATACTCTGCCACTCAGTTGTGGAATTATCTTCCACAAGAAATCAAAGACACCACCAATCATTATACATACAGTCGCAACCTGTTTGAACACTACCTCAGGACAGACTACATGCCCCCTTAAAAAAACAACAGCAACAAAGACGAAAATAATGGTAAATTATCTAGAACGACAACTAGCCAGAAAAAAAAAACATTCTCATATGTGTGGCACGTTACACCCACTTTGGGTATTTATGATGCCCGTGTTAAACATTGCCTCAACGAGTCATGTATTATTGATTATTTTTCATGCGTTTTAATGCTTATTGTTCTTTTGTTGTTAAAGAATTGCTTCATAAGAGATGTTGAATGAAAGAATGTATGAGAGGAAATAGAGAAGAAGGGCAGAATGTCAGACGGGCCTGCGTGCCCAATTCTTAACCCTTTGAAAATAAAGATTTTCGTTCGTTCGTTCGTTTGTTCGTTAGTGTCCAGGTCTCACAGGCGTATGTTGCAATGTGACAGATGCTTGCTCTTAAAAATCTAATTTGTGTAGTTCTGTCTGTCCCATTCCATAATTTATTCAGTTGTTTAAGTCATTGAAGAGCAGTTGATAGTCGTTTAATTTCTTTCATTGTGTCACCGTTGTTGGTAATCAATGACCCAAGATATTCAAAATTTGCCACCACCTCCAAATTTTCCTCATTAACATATATTTCTTTCTCCATAGTGGTTTTATCTGTATGCATTATCTTTATTTTTGTAATGTTAAGATACAAGTTGTGATTTTCACTATTCATTTGGGTTGAGGCTATTAGGTTTTTTATACCAGTCTGTGTTGTGGATAACAATACTGTATCATCAGCCTATACTCTATACCGTCTCCAATATTTGATCATCTATACCGTCTAAAAGATTTGATCATATATACCGTCTCAAAGATGTGATCCTTTCTACTCTATACCGTCTCAAAAATGTGATCCTCTATACTCTATACCGTCTTAATATTTGATCCTCTATTCATTCATTCATTCAGTAGCATGTCCTTTACAGAACCTCGCTCCCATAACAACCCTCCGGAAAACTTCTCGATCACAAGCAAGATGTCCCGCGTCTGATACACCCATCTGGAGATCATCCGCCACATCCTGCACCCATCTTCTCTTTGGCCTTCCTCTTCCTCTCTTCCCAGGCATATACCCTTCCATTATTGTTCTCTCCAAACTGTCGTGACGTTTCAAGTGACCAAAATACTTCAATTTTCTTTGTTTTATCGTCTTCAATAGCCATCCCTCCTCAATATTCAACTCTTGAAGTATGGATGCATTTGTTCTTTTCTTTACCCAAGATATTCTTAGAACTCGTCTATAACATTTATATTCAAAGGCATGTATGCGCTGTTCAGCTTGTTTAGTAAGTGTCCATGTCTCACAGGCGTATGTTGCAATGGGAAAGATGCATGCTCTTAAAAATCTAATTTTTGTAGTTCTGTCTGTCCCACACCATAATTTATTCATCTGTTTTAGTCTTTGAAGAGCAATGGATAGTCGCCGTTTTATTTCTTTCATTGTGTCACCATTATTCGTAATCAATGACCCAAGATATTCAAAATTTTCCACCACCTCCAATTTTCTCCCATTAATGTATATTTCTTTCTCCATAGTAGTTTTATCTGTATGCATTATCTTAGTTTTTGCTATGTTAAGATATAAGTTGTGATTTTCACTATTCAATTGTGTTGAGGCTATTAGGTTTTCTATGCCATTCTGTGTTGTGGATAATAATACTGTATCATCAGCATATCGAATCTCTGGTATGTCATGACCCCCGATATTTAGGGCATCATATGGCTCCCTGTTTATATCATCTCTTACATTTCTCATTATATTTTCGGCATACAGGTTAAACAAATAGGGTGACAGCACGCAGCCCTGACGGACTCCTTGCTTGATGTCAAACCAATCTGATGTCTCGCCATCTATTCTAACTGCTGCTTGTTGGTCTAGATATAGCATTTTTATGAGATGTACTACATGTGAAGGAAAGCCCATATTCCTCATGATTTCCCAAAGTTTCTGATGCTGTACACAGTCAAATGCCTTTGAATAATCCACAAAACATGAGAATAGGTTTACATTAAATTCTCTGCACTTCTCTATTATTAAACGCATGTTGAATATGTGATCTCTTGTTCCTCTTCCTTGTCTAAATCCAGCTTGAACTACGTTAATCTCTTCTTCCATTTTCTTACTAAGTCGTCGCATTATGACTTTTAGTAGAATTTTACTTGCATGACTTATCAGGGCAACAGTTCTATAGTTGGTGCATAATTTCAGGTTGCCCTTTTTTGGTATTGGAATGAAGATAGTTCTCTTCCAATCTTTTGGCCATATATCATATTTCCAAATCTTTGTACATAATGCATGATATATGTGTATGCTTTCTTCTCCTCCTGCTTTAATTAGTTCAGCTGGTATCTCATCACATCCAGGTGATTTACCATTCTTCAGGTTCCTTATAGCCCAAGCAATTTCATCTAATGAGGGTTCAGGTTCTGTCTCTGCTGTCATTGGCTCATGTATCTCATTCATATCCTCACTGTCACTCATATCATACATTCCACTACAGTACTCCTGCCATCTTTCTAGAATTTGTCTAGATTCTGTTAAGGTATTTCCCATCTTGTCACAGATAACATTCAATTGAGGTTGAACATTTCTTGTCAATAACTTCATTTCCTTGAACATTTCATAATCTCTTCCAGCCTTATGATATTGCTCTATTCTGGTACAGCTATCTTGTATATATTGATTTTTGTCCTTTCTTGTGTTCTTTCTTATTTCTCGAGTTAAAGATTTATACTTCATCCTGCTATCGGATTCATCTCCTTTCTGTTTCAGCTCCCTTCGTTGTTTTATTAATTCTAACGTGTCTGATGTAATCCATGGCTTACGTTGCGTTTTCTTGGTCGGAATGAAATCTTTGGCTGCAGTTATCAAGATATCTCTAGCTTGTACTGCCAGTTCATCAGGTGTCATTTCTTCTTGTACAGACATCAAGACCCCAAAGCGATTCCTAACTTCTATGTTGTATGCGTCCGGTATTTGTGTGAGATCAAAACGAAGTGGCCTTGGTCCTCGGGTAAGCTTTTTGAGTTTTAATTTCAGATCTGCTTCTAATAACTGATGATCTGTATCACAGTCTGCACTTCGTAGGGTTTTTGCAGATGTTATGCTTGATCTCCATCTTCTTTGTATTAAAATATAATCTATCTGATTTTTGGTAAAACTGTCTGGAGACTTCCATGTGAAGAGTCTTCTTGGATGTTGTTTAAAAAGTGTGTTGGCTATCGTTAACTCATTTTCTGTGCAAAATTCAATTAATTTGTCACCTGCATCATTTCTATTTCCTAATCCAAATTTTCCTAAAATGTGTCTCTCATTTTCAGCTCTTCCTGCACCTACTTTAGCATTAAAATCTCCCATTATTATTGCTATATCATTATGACCAATCTTATTTAATGTGTCTTGTAGTGTGTTGTAAATATATATCAAATATTTGATCATATATACCGTCTCAAAGATGTGATCCTTTCTACTCTATACCGTCTTAAAGATGTGATCCTCTATGCTCTGTACCGTCTCAAAGATTTGATCCTCTATACTCTATACCGTCTCAAATATTTGATCATCTATACTATAGCTATACCGTCTCAAACAATTGATCCTATATACCGCCTAAAACATTTGATACTCTGTACCGTCTGAAAGACTTCATTAACTATACCGTCTCAAAGATTTTATCACCTATACCTTCTCAAAGTTGCCTTCACGGAGGACTATCCTCTAGGCTTGGTTAAGAATCGCTTGCAGACAGATATCTCCATGAGTTATCCATTCCCGTTTCTTAGATCATACAATGAGAATCTCAGCACAGTGCATGAATTCGGTAACACCATCGTGGATTCGAATAAGCTAATGCTAGAACTGCACATGTTACATACAACCTTTTCTTTTTTGAATCATCATCATCATTATGTGTCTTGCGAGCTGGCACAGGTGTTTATGTCTCTTTACAGATCTCAGTCCGTGGTACTCTGGATCAACTCTTTTAATGATATTCCTCTATGGTATTATCTCAGTCCCTCCAGCATAATTTCTCTTGGTCTGCCTCTGCCTCTTTTCCAACTATGATCTTTCCAGTTGTCACGATATTCTCCAGTGCCTTTCTTCTGGTCACATGGACAATAAAATGATATTTGTCTGGTTCTTATAGGTGTATATACTCTCATAAATCGGTTCTATGGCGAACGTTCTTCGAAGGCAATTCATAAACCCACAAACCCGAAAAGATGTATTCAAAACACCGCTGCGGACGATTTGGAAGCATACCGTCTTGCATTGGTTTCCACACAATGGTATGAGTGCAAGTCGTTCAGAAAGCAATGGCAAGGTACTGAACGTAAACTGAATCACAAACAACCAAACAAAGCAGGAATTGACTGTAAAGGATAAGCAACTCACTTGTTTATACACCCTCATAGTTTCATTAGCCCTTTTCGAATAGGTTATCTCATATTGAAAATTAATGTGGTAGCGCCTAATTGGCCTGCCATTGTCGGTTTCCAAACGCTAAGAGATTCTCTACACGCACCCAGGCTCTCCGAATTGCTCTCGCTTGTCCCAGAAAACCAAAGGTCTGATCCAAAACTTCAGGATTAAGGGAGGTGCGATTTCACCATTCTTGTATTTTTGTTTTATAATGGTTGAGAGATATGCGCCCCAGAAGTGGTCTGGGGCTGCACAGATGAAGCGGGTGTAAAGGGTTCAGAGAGCTGTGCTGCCAGGCGCAGTCAGAGGGTTAGTTTGTTATTTGTTGGGGTATCATTCTTGCACTCAGGACGTATCCATAGATTCTCAGAAACTCCCAATAAAATATACATCAGCATCCGGCGGGTAATAGTACCAGTTCTGTGTTGGTGGACGAGGTCCCTCATTCTCCTGATGTGCCTCTCGTGTCAGGTCATGCCAATTCTTACTCCAGCCTCTCATTGTGGACGAAGATGTGGATTCACTGGGTCAAAGCCCTCCGCTTACGACATCTCTCTATGGGCGTTAATAACGTCGAAACGATCAGTTTACGGTTTTCTGTTATTTATTGAGAGACAGATGGGGCTGGTTATCAACCAAGATAAACAGAATATATGGTAATTTCAAGAGAAGGAATGGCTAAAAACTCTATCCACATACAAATAGATAATATGACCATTAAAAGAACGGAAACATACAAATACCTGGGTACAATCTTCAACTGCTCCAACATCATAAGGGAAGAAATATAAACTAGAATCAATTCTGGAAATAAGATATACTATGCACTACAACATCTACTAAAATCAAAGGCGCTATCTCGTAACACCAAAATCACAATATACAAAACACTGATCAGACCAGTTGTGTTGTATGGCTCTGAAACCTGGAGTACAACGAAAGGAGACGAAGCCTTGCTACAAACCTTTGAGAACAAAGTTTTAAGACGCATCTTTGGACCCATTAGGGATACACAAAGTGGAGAGTGGAAAAGAAGGAGTAAGAAAGACATTTATGATCTGTTTAAGTCCCCGCTAATCACTGGTATCATGAAGGCTAATAGACTACAATGGCTGGGGCATATAGAAAGAATGGAAGATAATAGGGAAACAAAACTCGCTTACACTCAGGAAATAAATGACCGTAGACCCCGAGGTAGACCAAGAATACGGTGGAGAGATAATATATATACATACCTACAAGCACCTGGAATCAACGACTGGCAAGAGAAGGTCAACCAGAGAGACGAATGGAGACGGATTGTATCTGCAGCAAAGAACCTCAATGGCTCGGAACGCTGAAGAAGAAGAAGAAGATTGAGAGACTGCAGGATTATTTTTTTTTCTGTAAGTCCGCGGTACACTTTCTATTGTCTTCAAAAACCTAATTTCCGTTTTATCCTCCTCGTTTTACCTTTGTATGGTCCATGTTTCACATGAATACAACAGTACTGTTTCTTTATAGCACTTTAACACTTTCTCATTGCAGCTGACAGCGTTTTATTGCCGTGTATGGGTTCCATCTCGCAAAAGGCGACCTTTGCCATTGCGATTCTTGTATTAAGTTCCACAAAGCTTCTCCCAACGGCTTGTATGGCTGTAAAACACCGTATTCCCTTAGCGAATGTAAACACGGAAGTCACAAACAAAATGTTGCACCATTTATGGCCTGGCAGAATTCGCTGCATCTTGTGAGGTGCATGCTGCACAGTTATATACCATACGGAGTGAATACATGAATAATACGCGCATACCGCGTTTGAAACACAGCTGCGGGCGAATTGGAAGTAAACCGCATTTCACTGCTTTTCATACAATGGTATGAGTGCCGGTCGTTCAGAAAGCAATGGCAAACTACTGAACGTAAACTTGCCAAGAAATCACAAAGCAGTCAAAACATTATGTGGTTGTCTGCGACGTCTTGTAACCGATTTACAACTAACAAAAAAAAAAAAATAAAGAATAATTCTTTATGAAATGAATATATAGTTTATGTTTTAAGTATTTAAGTCAAAGCAATATTCATGTGGCAGTCTCCCTGGCCTAGGTCTTAACGTCTTTCTCCGTAATCCCGTATATTCTCGTGAGTAACGCAACCTGTGAGAGAATCGACGCGGTTCTCGACGCGTTTGTAACTTACGGGGTATGTGAGGCGGTCGCTCAGAAAGCAAAGGCAAACTACAGAAGGTAATCTTGCCAAGGAATCAACAATCAGCTGAAAGATACTTATGTTGACAGCGATGTCCTGTAAGGGATATGCGAACAAAAAAAAAATATTCATGTATTCATGTCATATGATGTATAGCTCTGCAATATGCATCTGACGAGATGTGGCGAAATCTTCCAGGCAATAAATCGTGCAACATGTTGTTTATGGTTTCTGTATTTAGTTGCTATAGTTTAGTTTAGTTTAATTTAGTCGATGGATCAACATCACGGCACACGGGTGTAACCCATAAGTGCTCCGTTTTCCTCCTAACCCCAAACCTGAGTCTGGAGAAACTCAGCTCAGTGCACGAACTCCGTAGCACCGGCGAGGATCCTGAAATACTTATACTTATATAAATACGAGTAGATTTTTAACTCTAAATTTTGCCCGGGCAGCGCCGTTAGGCTACTCTTTTTCGATTTCCAACTGCCAAGGGATGTTTTAGGTGCGCAACAATACACACGGGCGTCCGATCTCACTACCCTGAGACCAGGGGAAATTGTATTACTAGAAGTCCACTTGAAAAAAAATCCCGGTCCTCACCGGGGCTTGAACCCGGGACCTCAAGCACTCGAGGCGGACACCATACCTCGAGACCACGTAGCCCCCTTTGTTAAAGTTATATTGGGGTCACGCAAACGACAGCCTGTTTTAGTTGCTTTTAGTTAATTAATTAATTTAGTTGCTACGAATGCTCCAAGCTACTTGTACCAGTTATTTGTTTCATTTTATTGTCAAAAGCCAAGATTCAGTTATTGCTCATACCTGAAACGCTTTGTAAGTCCATTAAAGCTTATGTTGTTCATTCTAAATTTCAGATTGCCCTGTACATTTGTGAATTCATGTATGTGTCAATCGTTTCTGGCGTCGACAGTGTGGGCAGAAGCGAGGAAGAATACATCTCTTCCAAAATGATAGCGGGTAAATCCTAGCGATTACCAAGAGGGTGTCGTGTGCGTGACCCCAATATAACTTAAAGTGGCTTGAAATACCAGGATTTCACAAATCTTTGACTTTTGCAAAACGTTTGCAGAAAAACCCATCTCGATCCAGTATAATGTCAGTCTTGGTATAGTCTCATTCGTTTTAGAGAGTTGAAAAATGTCTAATAATAATAGCAACAGCAGCAACGCACAGATTGGACAAGACGATTTTACAGAGATTTTAGAGTTGTATTCTAAATATTACTATCACTATATCACCGGTGAAACAATACTTGAGATGATTTGGTGGTGTAACTATGTTTTCAACCCAGCAAGCTGTGTGTTTGGCATTGTTGGAAACATCATCAGTTTTATTGTGTTAAGAAAATGTGGTCTTGAGCAGTCGTCAAACATTCTTTTGTTCTGTTTGGCTGTAGCCGATATGTTGTGTTTACTGGACACTTTGAATATTCAATTCGTCAATGAAAGCCATGTATTTAAAAAAAGAGATATGCTTACGTATTTAGAATTGCTGTTTTTGGCTGTTAAAGAATTTGTTGTTACGTTTTTGTCCCAAGTAGGGTTTCGTGCCTCTGCTTACATTACAGTGTGTATAGCAGTTGAACGGTTGATTGCTGTGTTTTATCCACTGCACTTCAGCACATTGGTGACCCCCAAAAGAATTTGGCTTGCGGGATTGTCAACGTTCTTGACATGGATTCCTTCGGTGTTATATTTCCTTATAAGAGAAAATTCTTTATGGTATCGAGTAGTTAACAATAACACAGAATTAATCGTTCATGAAATAGTCCACAACTTGCAAACAAATGTTGTCTATCGAACTCTTCGTTTGAATGTTTTTCCAACTATAACACATACAATTCCTATTTTATTTGTGACCATTGGGTCTGTCGTGATCTCTCTGAAAATGGCGACCGCGCTTCGAAAAAGACAAAGTATGACAACTGTCTTTGACATACAGAAGTCCACAGCGCGCACGACTAGAACAATGTTGCTTGTATGTTTCGTATTTTCCATAACACACGCGGCCTATAGTGTCACGACTATATACGAACCTGGCCCTATGGACAGATGGTTTACGGTATTTTATGCATTTTTAATTGTGAGACAAGCTTTTGTTTACGCCAACAGTTCATTCAACTTTGTTATATATATTGCATTCAACAAAAAATTTAGCCAGATTTTCAAAAGCCTCTTTCACTCTAGCACTTGGTGTAAAACATCTGCCCAAGTAGAAACTAAGATTAGTTCAAGATCGCGTTAATACAAGAACCGATTACTTGATATTGTTTTCCCCTCCATACTTTACAGTTGTGAACTTCTCACCCTTCTGAAATTCATTTGATAACGTAAGTAGACCCGCAAATCACGTTTTATGTAGACATCTAGACTTGTTTTAGTATGTGTTATTAAACTTAGCTTCCATTTTTACGCATACTGTGTAAAGAGGAGGAGGGGGGGGGGATTTATAGCGAGGAAATACGAAAGGGGGCGGGGGGGGGGGGGAGAATGACGTTCTGAACATATGGTGAAAGGGTGCATGGGACAAAAAAGGTTGAGAACAGCTGCCTTAGAGAAACTTGGTAACAATTAGTAATAACGTGCTTTTTCTGTCGCTTTAAAAATAAATGGATATTACAGCTTAGTATACAATGGACGCCGGTCTCTGTGACCAAGTGCTTGCGGACGGACTTGCGTTCGAAACACAGCTGCGAGCGATTTGGCAGAGACCGCGTTGCGCTGGGTTTTAACGTGTTGGTATTGGAGCCGGTCTGCTTCAGAAAGCAAAGGCAAACTAGCGAAGTAAACTGCCAAGACATTAACAACAGCAGTAAAATGCTGGTGTTGACAGCGATGTCCTGTAAATTATGATATGCAAGAAAAAAAATATAATAGACAATGACAAACTACAGAACGTGACATTGCCAAGACAATCAACCTAGGGTTGATGGCAATGCTCTGCAAAGGACTTGAAACATAAAATGGACGGACAGAAAAACCAATGAGCAAGTCCTACCAGAAACAAATGTAAACAAAGGACATAGAATGGACGGACAGAAAAACCAATGAGCAAGTCATAAAAGAAACACGTATAAACAAAGGATATAGAATGGAAGGACAGAAAAATCAATGAGCAAGTCCTACCAGGACACGTGTAAACAAAGGACATGAATGGATTGACAGAAAAACAAATGAGCAAGTCCTTCTAGAAATACATGTAAACAAAGGGCATAAAACATAGAATGGACGGACTGAAATACCAATGAGAAAGTCCTACCAGAAACACATGTTCACATATATCCCCCACCAATCCACACATACACCACACACACACACATTCCCCCACATACACACACCCCAACCACGCACACATAACAGGCATACATATATTCCCCCATCCACCCGCCCACACATCTCCCATATACACACATCTCCCATACCACACACACACACACGCACACACAATCCCCACCCGACACACACTCGCCCATCCACACATCCTCCACCCGCCCACACACCCCCAACCACTCAGCCAAACACACATCCTCAACCACACATTCCCCTACCCACACAAACATCCGCTGCCAACCCGCACATCATGCACCCACCCACACACACATCCACCCACCCACACTTCCCCCACCACACAATCTCCCCCCACCCACACACACATCCCGCACCCTGTCTTACACACATCCCCAACCCACACACATCTCCCCACCCACACACACGCCACACCTATCCCACACACACTCACCCACGTACACATCCTCTACACATCCTCCACCCATTCACCTACACACTCCCAATCTCCCATCCCCCATCCACTCATCCCTCAACCACATATCCCCCACCTACACACATCCCCACGTACCTACCCCTCAACCACTCAAGAAGAAGAAGAAGAAGAAAAAGAAGAAGAAGTGCAAGAAGAAGAAGAATAAAAGGACGTGCTGTATTGTTCTAAATTACTTGTCCTGGTTCATACATCTTATTGCTGGCACTTTCTTGTTCATATTTATCCTCAAGTAATATGTTATTTCAGGGACTTTCAGTTATAGTTTATATTTGTTGTGTGATGAGATGTCTGAGGAGAGGTGCCAACTTAACAATCCGAGACCGAGTAAGAAAGTTTGTTATCAGACAGACAGTGGGATCAACACCTTGTGCCTCATTTATCGAAAGACAGAAGATCAAATGGTGTGGCCATCTCGTTAGAATGAAATGCAACATCATCAACCACCAGCACTAACCTTACATCAAAGATCATCTGCGACGAGAGCAAGAGGACGCCCAAGAAGAAAACGGATTGTAGATGTTAAAGACATTGTATAATCACACGGAATGACACTATCCAGTGCCACCCATCGGGCGCTAGAGTGCCAATTATACCTCCCCAGAACGCTTAACATCAAAAGTAAAAGTTGATGATGATGACAATGATGATGATGATGATGATGTAATTAAGATACATTTGTTTGATTTGTGACATATTAAAGTATTCTTGTCTTCCATTATGTTTCTTTCCTTGAAAAAGATATGTGGAAACGTTCGTTTCTATCTGTGACTAACATTTGGTAAACTACGGTAAAGCTTTGGAAATGTAAACAATTGTGATATAATAAAACGTCCTTACCTTTTCCTATTTAATGACTCCCTTAAAAATAAACAACCCCTTACAACTACGGTTTAAGTATCTTACTGAATATAGGATAAAAACCAACCCGTAGGGTAGCTAAATTAATTTGGCTTTATTTTGGCTCGCGTACCTGGCCAAGCCGGCGAGGTTGAAAACAAAGACCAGGGTAGCCATTTTTAGTTCAGCCAAACAAAGGGAGCAGACATGTAAAAGTTCCCCGTGTGGGGTTTCTTTCCCCGTGTGGGGAAAAGGTATTGTTGCCTTTAAAAACATGATTCTCTTCAAGCTATTGGTATGTTATTTCTACATTATTAAGATGGATTTATGTATTACATAGACCAGTATGTCTAATTAAGAATTAGTTACAATTCTCTTAAACCAGGCTGGATGATGTTTACCAAGGAAACACATGTGGGCGCCACGCTGTAATTTTTCCTATGTCTTACAATTTCAATTCCCTATGTTAATATCTTGTATAGGCATTATGAACTTATATCTAACTAATAGTGTTTATAACCTATGAATATTATGTGTACTGTAGTACACATAAAGTATCAACTCTCATGTCTGAAACACATTCTAGAGATTTTCTCAATGTAGGAGCAGACCCCTGATTCATACTTCATAGTAAAGAACTAGTGTCTGTCAATTTCATATTCCTATGTTAAAACTTCTATGCACTGTGAACAATAGCTCACTATTTATGCTTAGAAATCTGCAAATAATCTATGTACTATAGAAAGGTGTTTTATCCATGCGGGGACATACAAATGATTACGCGTATTCCTAACTTTTAGTCAGGGGATAAAATACTTCGCCACATCATAATCTGCAACTTGGAACTATAGTCTTAAGTTTTAGTACCATCCTTTTGTTAACAGATTAGTAACCACTCCATATGAGGGTGAACATATAATCATTTCATAAAATAGTGTTAGGGACATGCCAGGTTTGAATATAAATTCATGAACAATTAAAGTAAACGCGTGATGTAAATGCATGTTCGGATATGATTCAATCCCCATCGTCTCACCGTAGTAGAAACAGAAGCGAAGATTGATGTGAATAAATTGCTTGCAATATTCAGAATACTGGACCATGCGGCATAAGTTATTCTAAGAAATACACTCCGAATAATACCAGTCATTGGCAAAACATATCTCAGCGATTACTATCCTCATGTGCTGTACGCAGTGGGGGAAGACAATGGATGTTTTAGTTTATGAAGAAAATTAAAAAACCTAGGCTCCCTGCATCATCATTATGATTATTATGTATGATTATCATGTACTTAATATAAGAGAAATGTACATGTATGTTTTTTTTCTGGTATGAGAATTTTCTCTGTTCTGATTGTTACTTTTTCCTGTGGGAATATACATTTTAATGTTGCACCTTGGGATTAGAGGATGTTGATGTAAGAATCCATGTGTATGTCAGTTCTTAAGAAGCCAATGTTGAATAGTCTTGACCTAGTGATGATTATAGTGCCGAAAGGAAGACGCGGCATTAGAAACCACAGGGATTCTGTATAGGCTATTCTCTTCAAGTAATGAGAGAGACAATATCAGAAGGTTGGATGGACAGAATGACTTCACCCATCCAATAGACCCAGTAACAACAGAACAAAATATAAGTGAGAAAATACCTTTCTCACTATGAAGAGTCAGAATGGCTCTACTCAGCAATGAGGGACAGTGGAACGTGGACACCCACTCCTTTCCCCTTCTCCCCTTGTTGTTTTGTATTTGTGTTTGTAATTGTGTTGTAAACTTTTACCATAACACAGTAGGTTAATGCTCGTGTTGTATTCTTGTCATCCCTTTTCTATAGAAGAGAAGCAGGTGGTGGTTGAATGTGGTGGGACTATATCACTAAACCTGGATCCTGGGTCAACAGCCAGAAAGTGAATGTCCTAACCATAGTCTGCATCTAGAAATACCCATGGACTGCTGCGCTCTATAGCTCCATCGCGAGCAACAGATAAATTAGAAGACAAATGACTGGGTGAGTGATTAAGTCCTATTTTAGTAGGAATATCCAGGATGGACTTCAAGATCTAATAATCTACAAAGATGAAGATCATCAGAGTACTGACAACAGTGTATCGTCTGCGTTACTTCTGAGAAGTATCACCTATGGCCTCATCATTCAACCAAGTCAGTGAAACTGGGACAATCCTTCTAGCAAGTTACTAAAACTAACAACAGTGAGTAACCTTCAACTGTTGGTTGGATTACCAAGTTAATATCCACAATGGATAAGTCTTCGAAAGAACATCTCACAGCTGCAACAGTCAAACATAAGGTTCCAGCCATGCAACACCAAGTTCTAGCTATGAACCCAACCAAATGGGAAGAGACACTGAAACAACCTTATAGCCAATACAATCAATGTACCAACTTCAGAATCTCTGAACCATATCTACACCAGATTACCTCTAGGTTTCAAAACCTGACCACCATCAAAAAGACAGTATAAAAGCAGCTAAATGTCTCTACATCTGCAACAAGAGGAATCATCAACTTGTTTGCAACCCTGTTACTGTGCTGGATTTATTCATCTTTGGATATATGTAGGTATAGATCAATTGTGGCCCTAGTCACAGATACTACCATGAGATGCCTCTCAGTCAATTAAAGTTCTACACTGGACTAGATAACAACGACTAACTCTTTGCTGGTCCAATGTCAACCTAAATGCCATGGGTTATAGACTCGCGACTTGGTGGGTGTACAATCTTTGTTGAACTACTTGGGATTCTGATAATAAAAGCAGAGCAGCTGAATGAACGTCTACTTGGCACCATGTATGGTGAGATGGTAAAGTACCTTCTGCAGAGCTTAAGTGGAAATTTCTGAAAGTTAGACCAACCTGAGGCCCCAAATTTCAAAAAGACACCGAGCCTACTGCAACAGAGTACTCGAATATTCTAGCCCACGGAGGGATATGTGATTGTGTGTAATTTCTATTCTTGGATTATAAAGTATGATTTGCACCAGCCAATTACCAGTGACTAAATAGTAAGAACCTAACTGAGTGCATTACTTCGGTACCCAGATAATGGGAAAAGGGTCTAATCGACAGCAAAGGTGACCCCATAACCGCACACCAGGAGATAGACTCGATTAATTAATTTAATTAGTAGTACAAAATGCTGTTTATATGTTGGTATTTTTTTTTCTGAAGGTAACAGGCCAGTAGTTTTTTCCAATGGTATAGATGGTATAGTATTGTGACACCAACTCATTATTTTTAAAAATGAGAAAATGGTAAAAGGTGTCAGAAACATGTTATGTTGGGTTCTATTTAATATCTTTATTTGCCTTAATTATGAGGGAAAATGAAAGTAGACCCAATTTGTGGTTGTTGTGATATTCGTAATAACATTGTTTGGTTTTTTGGGGTCACTGGGTACTATATTGTAATAATGCAATGAATCCCATGCTTGTCTGAAAATGCATAGTGTTTATTACACCTATATATGTAACTGCAGATCTTGAGTTAATACCTGAACTGTTTGTCCAAAAGTGTTGTGTACATCAAGTAAATGTGGTGTCCAACCAGTGGTTGTTTATATGTTGTGAGCAATCAATATCCTTCTAGCACTATAGTTAATTTAAAGGGTGATGAAGTGGGAAGGGAAACCTACACACAGATGCCATTGTTTCAAGGATTGAACTCTTTTCTCCTGGGATTTGTGGTAAATATCCCTGATCACCCTGCATTCTAACCAGTGACCAGAGAATCAATAATACCCCCTAGACATTGTAACGAAATATTCTTAGGAATTAAAATCCACATCCCACATGTGTGGGCATCGTCCGTGAATTAAAACTCATGGTAAACATCACAATTGGTGTATTATTGTGAGTATATGAATTCAGAGAAAACCTCTCGCAGGAAAACCAAGTCACTTCAGAATGTTATAGTGTTAGTAACAGACCTAATCACTCATTAGTATGAGCTGAGTCAAGTGTTATATGAACCCATAATGGCTCAGAGGAATATAGGTTTCTTTTTGGTACAAAACTGTTCACAGGTAATATCTTGATTCTGGTAGGTGCATCATGTAGTTGGTTGTTGGGTATGAGATTTTTTGTTAAAAAATCATATTTTATATCTTATTGATGGGAAACTAAGTCCAGTAATGAACCTCCAGTAGTAAGGTCTCTGGGATGGTAAACTCACATAAGATAGGTAATTCAGTGAATGTTTAGAATTCATAGTCATTCCCATTTGATGTTTGAGGTATGGTTCTGCTACTCTGGTATTCTCTTTAAATGGTTTAAAAGTGGTGTAGTCATGAACACACTACTATATTATGTATCAATAAGGTTTATGTTCCTACATATGAATCATGTGTTAATTAACTATTTTGTCATGGATTATCATTGTATTTTCATGCTTGATCTGCTTGTATAATTAATGTAATATTGAAAAGTTACCAATGCAGCAGAGAGTGATAGACAATTTTATAGATAATTAGGACAGATAAGTTAAAAATTCAATAAATTATTTTTTAAAGGGAAAAATTTAATCAAATGATGATTCAGTAGGACAGTAAATAATACCTGAGAGATGAATTAAACCAGGGGAAAATAGCAGTAACTAAAGTAAATGAACTAAGGTTAAGGCCTAAACCACCACTTGCAAAAATGTAGACATGATTAATGGAAGGGAAGGAATATTGTAAGAATTTGCAGTATTTAGGGGCACCCTAATTTAATCCTTTTTTTCATATAACATAACATGTTCTACAACACCGGTAGTAAAGTAAAGTGAATAACTGATGGATACTTAGGAAGAAAAGCCATATAGACACTTATGCTATCCCACCGGTGATATGAGTAGTATTATTAACTAACTCAGATGGCCCATATGTTAATAAATAAGGTCAAAACCAAAATATTCACCTGGTGATGTAAGTGAAACTGATCAACTCACTTACTGACCCAACAGAATATAAGGTATTTCTTTAAATTATCCACCCCGATTCCATTATTAATGGTAGCAGCAACAGACCGTATAGGTATGTAAAAGGTATAATTAAAGAATTAACTAATAAATTGGAATTTCAAATGAACTTCAGGAGATACCGGAAAAAATCTGTGCTAGTCTCTAGTAAGAGACTAAACATTTCAGAAATTGGCTCCTTAGCTTTGAAATTTACAGTTTAATCTCATTAAGTGAAATGTTCACTATGAGAAGTCCTCATCAAAAAGAGGAGTGAAACAACTTTTTAGTTAGTGATTAGCTTACGTAAAGTTATTTCAATAATTGCCTAACTAACATTAATATTCTCATAAGGGAAGAATTAAAAAGGGCAAAATAAAGTAGTACAACAGAGGCGCGCGACTCAATTGTATTTTCCTTAAAACTAACCGAGTAACTAAATTCTAGATAATGCTCGAAGTCTACTAATAGGTAGATGAATCAGAAATCAATCGCAAGGCGAAACAGATTTCTACATCTCAGTTCTGATTTGGAGGATATGCCAGCATTAAATATGTGAAAGAAGATCCAGACTGACAGAGATGAGCTGCAAGAACTGATATTAATCGGTGAAAGCAACAATTAAATAAACAACTCTTGAAATAGATGCTGTTTATAGATAGGATGAACCTCTTGACGTAAAGAGAGAGGAAACGCCTAAAACTTATACAGTGAACCCATGCTAGAAAAATGGAATATAGCTGTGTAAAAACCAAGCAAATTGGAGCATATAGCTGAAAAATTGCTTGATATTTACTAGATTAGAAATTTCAATCAGGAATCCAGCTAGTAAATTATATAACAGTTCAAAGATAGACCTTAGTCAATCTAAATAAATCCAGAGTTTCCATGTATTAAACGGATGAAAACAAAACTGGAGAGAAACATTAAGAGTACATTACCTGTTATCATGAGGACACAACTCAGGAGACGCCAGTATTAGAGGGATATACAGATGTAATAGTAATTTTACAAAAACTAGTAATCCACATCCATAACGGGAAGTGAACCAGCAACTTGATTGTCTGGAAGACTATCACAGGAAACCATAAAGGGGCTTTTAACTTCTCACTGAACTGATTATATATAGTAGGAGACAATACGTCTGAACCTACGTAATAATGTATGTTGCTAAGTTGAAAATAGTCTAAAACCTGGAGGGAGGTAGACGACGATCAATGTACGCCAAGCGACGCAAAATTACTCGTAATTCAACACTAAAGCTACAAATACAGAGTGAAACTCAAACACATCAGTTAGAATTACTAATAAGGATTCTAGCGTAAAATAGATCTAAGTTAGAAGGAAAAGCAGAGAGAGTAAGCTAAGAATTAACTCAGTCTCACAGATTCATGTTCCCCGTAATATTCGGTTCAGAACGGAAATCTAGAAAAGTTGGACCTTGTTTACATGTTAGACGAGATTCTCCGGGAAAACCCGCAAGAGAAAGGGACACCACTCTAATCAGTAGTTATCAAAACTGATAGGAAAATCCCATAACTCGACTAATAACCCAAACACATGATGTGTTGGATGAAAATGTATTCAACAGGAACCATCTTTAGCTTCCTTTAAATATCAGATCTATAGTTAAAACAAACGTCTAACTTACAGGGAGACGGGCTAGTTTAATATGCTATCAGTAGACGCAGAATTAACCGTCGGTTTTAACATAATCTCAAGATTAATAATCTAACGAGAGAGGAATCAAGCTGGTATATGTCCCAACTAGTCATGCTTAAGTTAGCAGTAGTTACACGTAGACCATGAATGAACTACAAGGAGAGAAGAGACTTTCTGCTGGGAAAAGAATCTGAGGGGAGTGGACGCACAAAACCCAGAATCAGCAAAATGCAGATGTTAGATTTCTTAATAACCCATGTAGGAGTACTCAGGACTTTCTCCAGTTCTTAACGCCAGACTAAATATATTGGGAAAAGAAATTCAGCAAATGATCTCATATGAACAGTATCATCAGGCTATTGGAAGCTTAATGATGATATTTCAATTGCTTCAAAAATCAGTTTGATGCAGACAAACTAGTACTTGAAAGTAACAAATTATCAGATAACCACGCATATTTCAAACCATAGCTGACAACAGTGGAGAGGGTGCTACACTCTTTCACTAAAAGAGAAATAATCCTTTAAGGTTATGCCAGTTGTTGTGACTAAAAGAAAATGGACGTGGCTCTGATTATATAACATAGTGAAGTAATACAAGAAATTAATAAGGGATGGATACTAGGTGAGTCAATGTAAAGACGGAAATTGAAGAGTACTACTTGACCATTTATTTTCTGAAAGAAATAAATGTCTTAAACGGGGTAGGCGTGTGATATAATAAAACGTCCTTACCCTTTCCTATTTATTGACTCCCTTAAAAATAAACAACCCCTTACAACTACGGTTTAAGTATCTTACCGAATATAGGATAAAAACCAACCCGTAGGGTAGCTAAATTAATTTGGCTTTATTTTGGCTCGCGTACCTGGCCAAGCCGGCGAGGTTGAAAACAAAGACCAGGGTAGCCATTTTTAGTTCAGCCAAACAAAGGGAGCAGACATGTAAAAGTTCCCCGTGTGGGGAAAAGGTATTGTTGCCTTTAAAAACAGGATTCTCTTCAAGCTATTGGTATGTTATTTCTACATTATTAAGATGGATTTATGTATTACATAGACCAGTATGTCTAATTAAGAATTAGTTACAATTCTCTTAAACCAGGCTGGATGATGTTTACCAAGGAAACACATGTGGGCGCCACGCTGTAATTTTTCCTATGTCTTACAATTTCAATTCCCTATGTTAATATCTTGTATAGGCATTATGAACTTATATCTAACTAATAGTGTTTATAACCTACGAATATTATGTGTACTGTAGTACACATAAAGTATCAACTCTCATGTCTGAAACACATTCTAGAGATTTTCTCAATGTAGGAGCAGACCCCTGATTCATACTTCATAGTAAAGAACTAGTGTCTGTCAATTTCATATTCCTATGTTAAAACTTCTATGCACTGTGAACAATAGCTCACTATTTATGCTTAGAAATCTGCAAATAATCTATGTACTATAGAAAGGTGTTTTATCCATGCGGGGACATACACATGATTACGCGTATTCCTAACTTTTAGTCAGGGGATAAAATACTTCGCCACATCATAATCTGCAACTTGGAACTATAGTCTTAAGTTTTAGTACCATCCTTTTGTTAACAGATTAGTAACCACTCCATATGAGGGTGAACATATAATCATTTCATAAAATAGTGTTAGGGACATGCCAGGTTTGAATATAAATTCATGAACAATTAAAGTAAACGCGTGATGTAAATGCATGTTCGGATATGATTCAATCCCCATCGTCTCACCGTAGTAGAAACAGAAGCGAAGATTGATGTGAATAAATTGCTTGCAATATTCAGAATACTGGACCGTGCGGCATAAGTTATTCTAATAAATACACTCCGAATAATACCAGTCATTGGCAAAACATATCTCAGCGATTACTATCCTCATGTGCTGTACGCAGTGGGGGAAAACAATGGATGTTTTAGTTTATGAAGAAAATTCAAAAACCTAGGCTCCCTGCATCATCATTATGATTATTATGTATGATTATCATGTACTTAATATAAGAGAAATGTACATGTATGTTTTTTTTTCTGGTATGAGAATTTTCTCTGTTCTGATTGTTACTTTTTCCTGTGGGAATATACATTTTAATGTTGCACCTTGGGATTAGAGGATGTTGATGTAAGAATCCATGTGTATGTCAGTTCTTAAGAAGCCAATGTTGAATAGTCTTGAACTAGTGATGATTATAGTGCCGAAAGGAAGACGCGGCATTAGAAACCACAGGGATTCTGTATAGGCTATTCTCTTCAAGTAATGAGAGAGACAATATCAACAGGTTGGATGGACAGAATGACTTCACCCATCCAATAGACCCAGTAACAACAGAACAAAATATAAGTGAGAAAATACCTTACTCACCATGAAGAGTCAGAATGGCTCTACTCAGCAATGAGGGACAGTGGAACGTGGACACCCACTCCTTTCCCCTTCTCCCCTTGTTGTTTTGTATTTGTGTTTGTAATTGTGTTGTAAACTTTTACCATAACACAGTAGGTTAATGCTCGTGTTGTATTCTTGTCATCCCTTTTCTATAGAAGAGAAGCAGGTGGTGGTTGAATGTGGTGGGACTATATCACTAAACCTGGATCCTGGGTCAACAGCCAGAAAGTGAATGTCCTAACCATAGTCTGCATCTAGAAATACCCATGGACTGCTGCGCTCAATAGCTCCATCGCGAGCAACAGATAAATTAGAAGACAAATGACTGGGTGAGTGATTAAGTCCTATTTTAGTAGGAATATCCAGGATGGACTTCAAGATCTAATAATCTACAAAGATGAAGATCATCAGAGTACTGACAACAGTGTATCGTCTGCGTTACTTCTGAGAAGTATCACCTATGGCCTCATCATTCAACCAAGTCAGTGAAACTGGGACAATCCTTCTAGCAAGTTACTAAAACTAACAACAGTGAGTAACCTTCAACTGTTGGTTGGATTACCAAGTTAATATCCACAATGGATAAGTCTTCGAAAGAACATCTCACAGCTGCAACAGTCAAACATAAGGTTCCAGCCATGCAACACCAAGTTCTAGCTATGAACCCAACCAAATGGGAAGAGACACTGAAACAACCTTATAGCCAATACAATCAATGTACCAACTTCAGAATCTCTGAACCATATCTACACCAGATTACCTCTAGGTTTCAAAACCTGACCACCATCAAAAAGACAGTATAAAAGCAGCTAAATGTCTCTACATCTGCAACAAGAGGAATCATCAACTTGTTTGCAACCCTGTTACTGTGCTGGATTTATTCATCTTTGGATATATGTAGGTATAGATCAATTGTGGCCCTAGTCACAGATACTACCATGAGATGCCTCTCAGTCAATTAAAGTTCTACACTGGACTAGATAACAACGACTAACTCTTTGCTGGTCCAATGTCAACCTAAATGCCATGGGTTATAGACTCGCGACTTGGTGGGTGTACAATCTTTGTTGAACTACTTGGGATTCTGATAATAAAAGCAGAGCAGCTGAATGAACGTCTACTTGGCACCATGTATGGTGAGATGGTAAAGTACCTTCTGCAGAGCTTAAGTGGAAATTCCTGAAAGTTAGACCAACCTGAGGCCCCACATTTCAAAAAGACACCGAGCCTACTGCAACAGAGTACTCGAATATTCTAGCCCACTATGTGATTGTGTGTAATTTCTATTCTTGGATTATAAAGTATGATTTGCACCAGCCAATTACCAGTGACTAAATAGTAAGAACCTAACTGAGTGCATTACTTCGGTACCCAGATAATGGGAAAAGGGTCTATTCGACAGCAAAGGTGACCCCATAACCGCACACCAGGAGATAGACTCGATTAATTAATTTAATTAGTAGTACAAAATGCTGTTTATATGTTGGTATTTTTTTTTTCTGAAGGTAACAGGCCAGTAGTTTTTTCCAATGGTATAGATGGTATAGTATTGTGACACCAACTCATTATTTTTAAAAATGAGAAAATGGTAAAAGGTGTCAGAAACATGTTATGTTGGGTTCTATTTAATATCTTTATTTGCCTTAATTATGAGGGAAAATGAAAGTAGACCCAATTTGTGGTTGTTGTGATGTTCGTAATAACATTGTTTGGTTTTTTGGGGTCACTGGGTACTATATTGTAATAATGCAATGAATCCCATGCCTGTCTGAAAATGCATAGTGTTTATTACACCTATATATGTAACTGCAGATCTTGAGTTAATACCTGAACTGTTTGTCCAAAAGTGTTGTGTACATCAAGTAAATGTGGTGTCCAACCAGTGGTTGTTTATATGTTGTGAGCAATCAATATCCTTCTAGCACTATAGTTAATTTAAAGGGTGATGAAGTGGGAAGGAAAACCTACACACAGATGCCATTGTTTCAAGGATTGAACTCTTTTCTCCTGGGATTTGTGGTAAATATCCCTGATCACCCTGCATTCTAACCAGTGACCAGAGAATCAATAATACCCCCTAGACATTGTAACGAAATATTCTTAGGAATTAAAATCCACATCCCACAACAATACAATAATATGAAGTATATTACAACTCTCGAAAACACATTTACGGAAAGCAAAGGACGTTGCGGCGAAAAGTCTTCATCGGAAAACAAATACATGAAAACACAACAAGATATAAATCACGGACCTCGGAGATGACACTAGGATTTATCTGTCTTTCTTTTGTCATGGCTTCTAGTATTATTTTGTCTTTACTGATTTTTGCTGTCACGTTAGGAACAGTTAGGAGTTAATCAACAAAAGCAAGAAGTAGAATCGTTAAGCCCTACTATGATACAATCACATGTGACAATGCCTTATAAATATGTTATGTTAGTTGCATATCCTTCACAGGACTTTTGCAGTCAAAACCAGCATTTTTTGCTGTTGTTGATGTATTGGTAAGTTTACGTTCAGCAGTTTGCCATTGCTTTTTGAACGACAAGCACCTATACCATTTAGTAGAAACCAGCACAACGCGGTCTTCTGCCAAGTCGCGCGCAGTTGTGTTTCGAACGCGGTTATGCGGGATCAAGAACGGCGTTCGTAACGACTTCGCCACGGAGACGTCATTTAAATATAATGTGGGTTAATTGGTTTAATATTTTATTCCATTCCGCGACTAGCTGGAAACAATG
Source organism: Cepaea hortensis (assembly GCA_963921405.1). Classification (NCBI taxonomy): domain Eukaryota; kingdom Metazoa; phylum Mollusca; class Gastropoda; order Stylommatophora; family Helicidae; genus Cepaea; species Cepaea hortensis. Next base: position 54,882,093 of record OY992896.1, read on the forward strand.
TAATCATTTACTTAAAATCTAATCCAGGTGTTTTTCAATTTTAAATCGCGTCTGGAGAGCCAGGCCACGCTTTGAATACATTTTACTTCCTCCTCGTTTCCATGTTAATGTGACCAACATGAGAACGCAACATTGTAATTACACACTTGCTTATTTCTGTGACTAAACCTACGCCAGTAGTTCTCAAACTGTTTCGAGCAGCGCCCCCTTTGTATAGCATCAAGCAATTTGAAATCTCCACATATAGTTAAAATACGATAGATTAAAACAGGTTTAAAAACAAGGGGATCGACTTTATTGCACCAGGTTTTAACCCATATGGCCTTCTACAGAGCGGCCTGCCGAAAGCGTCGCACAAAGCACGAGCTCCAGTGACGACCCCCCAGGAGCCTCCGAGGAAACTGCACTCGTGAACCGAACATCGTTGCCCGGAAGTGACCCGACAACATTCTGAGTGCAAGGCAAGCGGCGAAACCACATTGCCACGGGACACCCAACTCAAAGGGTAAAAGGACAAAGAGGCCATTTAGAGAGAAACAATCAGCGACAACATCAGAGACTACACCCTCATCATCAACATCATGTGCTATGCCAATAAGTGTGGGCGGTCATGTCTCGCCATATCACTCGATCACCAGAGTCGTCGATCAGCTGAGTGTACTTGTTTCAACCATGCCATGTGGCCAAGCCATCCAGGTATTTACTTGTCTGCCTTCCTTTTATTATTTTCCCCTCAATTTTGCCAGTTGTCACCAAGCTCTCCTATTTAGTTCTTCTCATAACGTGACCAAAAGCGTTTGTCTGTCTAAGTCTAATTTCTCTAATCAGTTTACGAATTTCATTTGTTTCTTGGTCATTTGATTTTCTGTCCATGATATTCTTTGCATTATCCTCAGAAACCAAATTTCCATAGCCATCAGATGTTTTTCAGCCTGTTTGCTCATTGTCCAAGCTTCACATCCGTATAAACGCACAGGTTCTATGTAGTACCTCAACACTCTTTTTCTCGTTGCAAATGACATATTTTTTATTGGTCAGTATGTTTTCCATCTTGCAAAAGGCTACCTTCGCCATGGCGATTCTTGTTCCAATCTCTTAAAGGCACCTCCCATCAGATGTTATGACTGTTCCGAGATAATTGTACCGAGTCACTTGTTGTGACATGTTGGGAGTTGGAAGCAGTACCCACTCTGACTTACCCCACAATGAAGTACAGCTATGAGGATGGGACTGATTTCATTTGGAGGGGATGGGTTCTTGGAAGCCAAAGTGACCCATAATAGCTCTGGAAATCTAGGGGTTTTCCCAGGAAAATTAATTTCTTCCCTCCAAAATCTTCCTTCCCGAAAAGAGAAACTTAATTAGCTCAAGAGTCCCCCACCTATGAACATTTTCCCTTTTAGGTGAAATGGTCATAGGAATTAATAAAATTTAAAGTTCCCTTTTCTGAGTAAACTGGAACCTGGGAGATTACAATAGAACAGAATTTAGCTGTCTATTAGTGTTTACCCAGTCACCTGTAGTTCCAGATACTACCTTTATGTGAAGTAGTTACATTAACTAAACACATAGATAATAATGAAAAGTTTTGTCACACCACAATGAACTGACAGAAAAATGCAGAAACAGTTAATTTTGGTTTATTACTCAAAATAAAAAAAAACCTGTGGAAGTAAACCAGTGATGCATTAAGACATATGAACTAAACCACTTTGGTTTCAGAATAATTTTCTAAGACACAATGGAGATTAGAACTCCTGAAAACTCTCATGGCAGTTCTGGCATTTCATCACTGTACCCCTTCTGATTTCCTAACAAAGTCTCTGCACTACACAAATGTTCTGTTTGTGAACTTTCAGTTGAGTTATTAAGTGAAACTTGGAATTAAACAGTCTACACATATCCCGGAGAACTTTCTGGAATGCATAACTATATGACACAGTCTTTCCTTATAAAATTGTCTATCAGACTTCAGCCATGATATTAAAAAATTTCAAGTCTTTTGTGAATGATAAAACTGATCCTAATGATCTTAGAAAGTCTCCCCAAACCACTTATGTTGTCACTTCTCCAGGAAGCAAAGCTCAAAGAAGACTTTTGATCAGATCAACTCCTGACAACAGATCTTACTGAGCAGCTCATGATTGGCAGTCCCATGGTACATTATTGGACAATGATCTGCAACTCTGGATCATGAGTAAATTATTGGACAATGATCTGCAACTCTGGATCATGACAATCTGCGAACACCGCCATCCTCACCTGAGTTGGATAAACATGGTGAACACATTTATATCTAGCCACAGGATGATGATCCTCCAGTGGACAAGAATGAAAAGGGTTTACAGACATGAGGTACAGAAGGTAGCAGATTCAGGAAGTACCTACAAGTTAAGAGCTACATTGTGTCTCCTTGTACTGGCATTAGACATCAGCAATTATATTGGGCAAGCTTTCTTTTTACTGCACTTGTACCTAGGGCCGGTTGGCTGTTGTTCTCACAGAGGACACAGACACAGTGACTGACAAGGCTAGAAAAGAATGATGGAGAGTAAATGATGAGATGTACCCAGCATATCTGATCCCTACATAGTAATGGAACAGAATAGAATGATTGTTCTCATTAACTCATGTTACCAATCAGTGCTGCCACCATTGTTTTAGTCTGCCTGGATACTTTCCTGTTTATACCCTATCACCTCTTCTGTCATTTCCTTTACTTACTTCTTCTGACACTGGGGTGATATTTCCCCTTGACAGTTTAGAAGTGCTTATGCATGATAGCATATTATGTCCTTTACTTACTCGGTCAAACAGGGTGATGGTTTAATAAACTACATTCCACATGTTGCATCAAAGTAATAATGTAAAGAAACATACATTAAATATTTCACTCTAAAGTTAATATAAGTTAACATATAATTGGTATGAATGTGGAGGTCTATGTGAAATGTTCCTTATGAGGATTTACACTGCCTCTCATTCAATAACACACACACATATATATATATATATATATATATATATATATATATATATATATATATATATATATATATATATATATATATATATATATACAGAGTGAAAGAAAGATGAGACACCACATTGTACTCATTCTCTCAAACTAACACCATTCTTCTTTTATTCGTTCACTCGAGTGCCGGTGTTGGACTGTTAGCTGGACTGTGGTTCGGTCAGAGTGCTAAATGCTTGTTTGAATCAATCACAGCAGTATAAATGCTGGACCAGTCATGGATGCTAAACAGTTACACTCACAATCTTTCTTCACGCCACGGACATATAAGATAAGAGGTAGAGTCTTTCATTCCTCCTTCTCCCATTCGCGTGTGTTGGCGGTTCGCTGTGGATTGCAACTAAGGCGACACCTAGCACCAGATCATAGTTTATCTTGTACTAACCCTGCTCTGAACGCAGTCAGCAAGCCAGTGGGATTTAGACTCAAGAATAGGAAACAGTCTGGGCATAATTGAGCCTCCTTTCACAGCTTCAGACATAGTGATTGTACAGCACTCTTCTGGAAACGAATGAGAGATGGAGTCAGATATCTACATCAGTGCTGGCAGAGAGTAGCCATTTTGGGACTGGTTGAAAGTTGGGTTCTATCTTCCAATAGAAGAATAAATATATATATATTAGTGCCGGAACTTACACACACACACTCTCATACTTAAAGCTTTACCTGACTCAGAAATAAACAAACTCAGGCATAATTTCGTCTGAAGCTTTCCTTCTGAATCAGGATGAGGGACATACAGAGACCTAAACCACATCTAGATGCTTTGCCGGTCGCTCTGCAAGTGCCGAAATCTAGCGTCGCTGGACCCAGAATATTTCGCGGGCAACGCGATTATTCTAGGTTAACCAATGGACAGAACGGGCTTAAACCACATGATCTGTCCATCATTGGGTGTCACAGCTATTAATACTGTTGACGCCACATTCCTAGCATCCCAATTCTCTCTAGTGCAAACCCTTAGTGAGAAGTGTGTTTTGAAATTGTGATGTGCAGCAGTGAACAAGACGGAGTGCGCAATCATGCGACACTTGTGAATATACCAATTTTCCTGTATATTACTAGACGCTGGATCCACGTAAGAGAGTGCCCCGTATGTGCTTTTTGCCAAAGACATGTGTGGGTTGCGGGCGCAATTCGCAATCCCGCATACCGCGTTAGAAACACCTTTGCGCGCGATTTGGAAGCATACCGCCTTATGTTGGTTTTCATGTAATGGTATGAGTGCCGGTTGTTCGGAAAGGAATACCACATGTGAAGTTAAACTTGCTAAGAAATAACAAACAGTCAAAAATTATGGGGTTGACTACAACGTCATGTAAAAGAAGTATAGCTAACTTTCCAATGATGAAATAACAAGAACCAAATGGATATTACAAGTTTACAACGTAACAAAATATAGTAGCGCAAAGAAGACCTCTTAAAGTAACCAAAGAGCTAAGACAACCATGACTTGGTCACCAGCTAAAACATGAAAAAAAAAACAAAACAAGAAAGAAGTGAGTGACAGGTTGGGAAAGATAGGAAGTGGCAGACCAAGGAAAAAAAATATTTTAAAAGAAACATGTACGGTTTGTTGGTCTTCCGTATCTCAAGTGTTAAGGCATGTCCCTTAATTTGGCAAACTATCAGTACCACATGTGCAACCCTTAGTAGAAGATATAATCATCATCATCATCATCATCATCATCATCATCATCATCATCATCATCATCATCATCATCATCATCATCATCATCTTCCACTTCTGCCGTCAAGCGCCGTGGGGAGGAATAATTTGCGCTCCAGCGTCCGATGGCCGTCACTGGATAGTGTCATTCCGTGTGATTGTACAATGTCTTTGATGTCGTCAATCCATTTTCTTCTTGAACGTCCTCTTGGTCTCGTCGCAGATGATCTTTGATGTAAGGCCAGTAATGGTAGTTGTAGGTGTTGCCAGTATAACCATACTGAAGAAATAATTACACGTATAAAACACCAGTGTGAAATACCTGATTAAAATAATTTCAAATAACAAATACCGACGGAGTCTCCCATGTAGATTATCAGGGTCTACATCGTACCTCTGAAGTCGGAATGGGTTATGGCGAGGGACACTGGTAATATGGAAAGCTAATCCACACGCAAACACCAGTCTAGCGTGCTCCCCTGGAGTGGACTCTAATAGAGATAGCATATAGATGTTATCATTGTATGAGCGCCTAGTGTCTTGTCATTAAACCTGACTCGTCTGTAGTGTCTACAGCATGAAAAATAAATACGCATGTATTGATGGGAAATAATAGAAGACGACATTGTAACTTATATAGCAGATTAGTTCTGGGACTGTAGATTAGTGATAGCGTTTTACAATTCCTCGACCTACCGAGTGTTGGAAATCAGATGAAGACGAAATCAGATACAGACTATTATAAAGTCGGCCGCTTTGTATTTACTTAGATGATATGGGAGTCAAAAGGTCAGTAAGCAATGGCGGAAAGCAATCAATCTGAGTTGGTTGGCATCTCCATAGAGTTTCTTCTCAGGTGAAGCGGCTGTAGGCAAAACATGATTTTCTATGTTCTGCATATATTGGACACTCATAAAACAAATGTTTAGCAGTAGTTGTAACCAAATCCACAGTTACATTCATCAGTATCTTCTATCTTTAATAATTTGAACAAGTGTAATTTCAGCCTGTTATGCCATGTGCGGACTCTAACTAACGATTGCTACTTGATGAATTCGGCCAAATTGGTAAAACGTATCCACTTTCAGGTGACATGAATGCGCGTTCTTTAATTTGGTTCTATAAATGTTTCTTATAAACCATTAGCCTTATCATAGGTTATGTCTATATCAGGATGAGGTAGTCTTCCACCTTCTTTTGCCAATCTGTCAGCCACTTCATTTGCATGTATATTGCAATGTGATGGCGTCCATTGCATTACAACCCTTTCGGATTTCTGGTATTGTTCATGAAGTGCTGCTCTTAAGTTTGGTAGTTCTACGCTGGTTTTGCCCTTCAATATTGAGACAACTAATTTCCCATGTTTTGGAGATAACTGAGTATTTCTCTTTGTTTGTCTATGTTTCTCTTTGTTTGTCTATGTTTCTCTTTGTTTGTCTACAACATTGTTGCTTCTGCTGCAGTTTTAAAGGCCGCCATCTGGAAGCCTCATAGGGGAAGTAGTTACTCCAACTGTCTCGCGCTCGGAATGTTTTGGGTTAGATTCCAGACTGCTTCAGTCGTTCGACTGACGAGTGTAATTTTCTCGGACTCTCCTGTGGGTCGTCGTTGGAGCTCCGCAGTTGGTGCTTTGTGAGATGGTTTCGGCAGGCCTCCCGGCTGGAAGAGACGGAGCAGGATAAAACCTGTCGCAATGAAGACGGTACTCTTGCTATTTCAACCCATTTACACCTCCTTATTATGCCTCTTATCTTTGCACTGAAGTTGCATGCGAATTTACCAAACATAATTCCTTCACATTGGATTCGTCTCTGTTTTTTAACCATGAAATAATGGTAAATTTCTCAGAAAATAATCAGATACTTACAGTTCTTCCCTTTTAATAATACTCTGCTGTGCATTTTACTTATCTGACATCCTAAGATCAAATGTCGAACCTGGACGTGTTACCATTTCAGGTCTTTGAATTACCTGTCAATTTCTAAGTATAAAGGGTAGCAAACTTAATGTGTGACATATAGTAGACATGTATTATAAAAGGGGCAGACATGTTTTTAATTCTTTGACAGACTATTTTGTTATGTTTACAGAGGACTAATATGTTACGTATTTAAACATTTTAGTATGTTACTTATATAATAAACTAATCTGTTACTTTTGAAACAGAATAGTGTAATACTTACATAATATAATAACTAGTTACTTATATTTACATACTATTGTGTTATTTCTGTAACTCTCTAGGCTATTATTACTACAGCCAATTAGCGTATTACTCTAAAGCAGACAGGTTAGTTACTTATAAATAGATTATTGTGTTACTTCTATAGTAGAGTAGGATGTTATTTCTGTAATAGAGTAGATGGTACATCTCAAAACGACTGTGTTTCTTCTATGGCAGACTATTGTCTTATTTCTATAGCAGGCTGTTGTTTATAGCGAACTGGGGAGTAACATCTAGTGCAAATTATTATGTAGCAAATCTATTACATTAAGAGCGAAGTAGTATGTTACATCAATAACAAAATATTGTGTTGCATTTATAATAGACTATTGCGTTACAACTGTAACAGACTAATGTGTTACATCTATAACAAACTTTCGCATTACATCTAGAACTGACTAATTTGATACTTCAAAAACAGACGATGTTGTTACTTCTATAGCAGACGATGCCTTACTTCTATAGCAGACGATGTTGTTACTTCTATAGCAGACGATGTTGTTACTTCTATAGCAGACGATGTTGTTACTTCTATAGCAGAATTATGTTGTTATTTCTATAGCAGACGATATTGTTACTTCTATAGCAGAATTATGTTGTTACTTCTATAGCAGACGATGTCCTTACTTCTATAGCAGACGATGTTGTTACTTCTATAGCAGACGATGTTGTTATTTCTATAGCAGACGATGTTGTTACTTCTATAGCAGACGATGTCCTTACTTCTATAGCAGACGATGTTGTTACTTCTATAGCAGACGATGTTGTTACTTCTATAGCAGACGATGCTGTTACTTCTATAGCAGACGATGTTGTTACTTCTATAGCAGACGATGCTGTTACTTCTATAGCAGACGATGTTGTTACTTATATAGCAGACGATAATGTTACTTCTATAGCAGACGATGTCCTTACTTCTATAGCAGACGATGTTGTTACTTCTATAGCAGACGATATTGTTACTTCTATAGGAGACGATATTGTTACGTCTATAGAATACGATGTCCTTACTTCTATAGTAGACGATGTTGTTACTTCTATAGCAGACGATGTTGTTACTTCTATAGCAGACGATATTGTTACTTCTATAGCAGACAATATTGTTACTTCTATAGCAGACGATGTTGTTACTTATATAGCAGACGATAATGTTACTTCTATAGCAGACGATGTCCTTACTTCTATAGCAGACGATATTGTTACTTCTATAGCAGACGATATTGTTACTTCTATAGGAGACGATATTGTTACGTCTATAGAATACGATGTCCTTACTTCTATAGTAGACGATGTTGTTACTTCTATAGCAGACGATGTTGTTACTTCTATAGCAGACGATATTGTTACTTCTATAGCAGACAATATTGTTACTTCTATAGCAGACGATGCTGTTACTTCTATAGCAGACGATGTTGTTACTTCTATAGCAGACGATGTTGTTACTTCTATAGCAGACAATGTTGTTACTTCTATAGCAGACGATGTTGTTACTTCTATAGCAGACGATGTTGTTACTTCTATAGCAGACGATGCTGCTACTTCTATAGCAGACGATATTGTTACTTCTATAGCAGACGATATTGTTACGTCTATAGAATACGATGTCCTTACTTCTATAGCAGACGATATTATTACTTCTATAGCAGATGATATTGTTACTTCTATAGCAGATGATATTATTACTTCTATAGCAGATGATATTATTACTTCTATAGCAGATGATATTGTTACTTCTATACCAGATGATATTATTACTTCTATAGCAGATGATATTGTTACTTCTATAGCAGACGATATTATTACTTCTATAGCAGATTATATTGTTACTTCTATAGCAGACGATGTTGTTACTTCTATAGCAGACGATATTGTTACGTCTATAGAATACGATGTCCTTACTTCTATAGCAGACGATATTGTTACTTCTATAGCAGATGATATTATTACTTCTATAGCAGACGGTATTGTTACTTCTATAGCAGATATTATTACTTCTATAGCAGATGATGTTGTTACTTCTATAGCAGACGATGTTGTTACTTCTATAGCAGACGATGTCCTTACTTCTATAGCAGACAATGTTGTTAATTCTATAGCTTATATTTAGCTATAGTTTCTATAGCTATATTTGTAACTTTGACCTGTGATACTAGGTCGAACAATTTACAATGGATACCATAAAATATCTTAGAAAGTAAATGCGACGAGCGTGATATTCACATCACATGGAGAGACAACTGGTCGATAAAAGTATGGCACAATATGCCCAAATAAACCTTCAAAGGATCCTTTAATTTTACTTTATTTATGTGCTCTAGTTAGAGGAACGGCTGGCCGAGTGGCTAAGAATACCATGTTCTCCTTCGGGAGACCCGGGTTAGAATCCTCAGTAAAGTGTGGATTGTTTTCTATCAGGGGAAAAAAAGGAAGACCCTTACCTGCACAGTTCGCGGCGATTTCACTAGCCTGGTGGAGTTAATTCCCCAGGCTTAAGATCCGGCTGTCCTAAACGACAAGAACTATAGGTAGTAAATGGCAGATGACAACCTGCTCCAGTGTCTGCTTTTGTGTTCCATCATTGCTGGTAGCAGCCTCTCTGAGATCGGTTAGGTATGCGCAGAGCACTGGTTTTAGTCAGAACGAAAGTCTGAAAGACCCTGTCTAGTTTATTAATGGCGTGTAATAGAGTCGTTTACGTTTTACAAAATATCTCCATATATTTTATTGCTTTCTATTGAATGATGGGCAAGGTCCTTTTCTTATTGATCTGTTTGTGAGTTCTTATGTAATGTAGTTGGTGAAGTGGATATTCTGGTAAGCTGATGAGCTTATCGTAAAGTAAGGATTTTTCATTGGCTTTGAACATAGACTGAATTCCAGACGCCATTGCATTTCATAACGTTAGCTAAAATGCCAGAATTATGAAGTGGGAGAAAAAACAACAACAAGAATGAGAAATGTTGTATTAGTTGCAGCATTAGTAGCAGTAGTATTAGTTGTTGTTGTCGTATTTGTAGTAGTTGTATAATAACAGAAGAGGTAATAGACGAATAGTAGTAGTAACAATACTACTATTAGTAGTTCTAGCAGCAGTAGTAGTAGACGAATAATAATAGTAATACTACTAGCAGCAGCAGAAGCAGCAGCACAGCAGCTGCAGCACTAATAATAGTAGTAGTAGTAGTAGTAGTAGTAGTAGCAGTAGCAGTAGCAGTAGCAGTAGCAGTAGCAGTAGCAGTGGCAGTGGCAGTGGCAGTGGCAGTGGCAGTGGCAGTAGCAGTGGCAGTGGCAGTGGCAGTGGCAGTGGCAGTGGCAGTGGCAGTGGCAGTGGCAGTGGCAGTGGCAGTGGCAGTGGCAGTGGTAGCGGTAGTGGTAGCGGTAGCGGTAGTGGTAGTAGTAGCAGCAGTAGTAGTAGCAGCAGTAGTAGTAGTAGTAGTAGTAGTAGTAGTAGTAGTAGTAGTAGTAGTAGTAGTAGTAGTAGTAGTAGTAGTAGTAGTAGTAGTAGTAGTAGTAGTAGTAGTAGTAGTAGTAGTAGTAGTAGTAGTAGTAGTAGTAGTAGTAGTAGTAGTAGTAGTAGTAGTAGTAGTAGTAGTAGTAGTAGTAGTAGTAGTAGTAGTAGTAGTAGTAGTAGTAGTAGTAGTAGTAGTAGTAGTAGTAGTAGTAGTAGTAGTAGTAGTAGTAGTAGTAGTAGTAGTAGTAGTAGTAGTAGTAGTAGTAGTAGTAGTAGTAGTAGTAGTAGTAGTAGTAGTAGTAGTAGTAGTAGTAGTAGTAGTAGTAGTAGTAGTAGTAGTAGTAGTAGTAGTAGTAGTAGTAGTAGTAGTAGTAGTAGTAGTAGTAGTAGTAGTAGTAGTAGTAGTAGTAGTAGTAGTAGTAGTAGTAGTAGTAGTAGTAGTAGTAGTAGTAGTAGTAGTAGTAGTAGTAGTAGTAGTAGTAGTAGTAGTAGTAGTAGTAGTAGTAGTAGTAGTAGTAGTAGTAGTAGTAGTAGTAGTAGTAGTAGTAGTAGTAGTAGTAGTAGTAGTAGTAGTAGTAGTAGTAGTAGTAGTAGTAGTAGTAGTAGTAGTAGTAGTAGTAGTAGTAGTAGTAGTAGTAGTAGTAGTAGTAGTAGTAGTAGTAGTAGTAGTAGTAGTAGTAGTAGTAGTAGTAGTAGTAGTAGTAGTAGTAGTAGTAGTAGTAGTAGTAGTAGTAGTAGTAGTAGTAGTAGTAGTAGTAGTAGTAGTAGTAGTAGTAGTAGTAGTAGTAGTAGTAGTAGTAGTAGTAGTAGTAGTAGTAGTAGTAGTAGTAGTAGTAGTAGTAGTAGTAGTAGTAGTAGTAGTAGTAGTAGTAGTAGTAGTAGTAGTAGTAGTAGTAGTAGTAGTAGTAGTAGTAGTAGTAGTAGTAGTAGTAGTAGTAGTAGTAGTAGTAGTAGTAGTAGTAGTAGTAGTAGTAGTAGTAGTAGTAGTAGTAGTAGTAGTAGTAGTAGTAGTAGTAGTAGTAGTAGTAGTAGTAGTAGTAGTAGTAGTAGTAGTAGTAGTAGTAGTAGTAGTAGTAGTAGTAGTAGTAGTAGTAGTAGTAGTAGTAGTAGTAGTAGTAGTAGTAGTAGTAGTAGTAGTAGTAGTAGTAGTAGTAGTAGTAGTAGTAGTAGTAGTAGTAGTAGTAGTAGTAGTAGTAGTAGTAGTAGTAGTAGTAGTAGTAGTAGTAGTAGTAGTAGTAGTAGTAGTAGTAGTAGTAGTAGTAGTAGTAGTAGTAGTAGTAGTAGTAGTAGTAGTAGTAGTAGTAGTAGTAGTAGTAGTAGTAGTAGTAGTAGTAGTAGTAGTAGTAGTAGTAGTAGTAGTAGTAGTAGTAGTAGTAGTAGTAGTAGTAGTAGTAGTAGTAGTAGTAGTAGTAGTAGTAGTAGTAGTAGTAGTAGTAGTAGTAGTAGTAGTAGTAGTAGTAGTAGTAGTAGTAGTAGTAGTAGTAGTAGTAGTAGTAGTAGTAGTAGTAGTAGTAGTAGTAGTAGTAGTAGTAGTAGTAGTAGTAGTAGTAGTAGTAGTAGTAGTAGTAGTAGTAGTAGTAGTAGTAGTAGTAGTAGTAGTAGTAGTAGTAGTAGTAGTAGTAGTAGTAGTAGTAGTAGTAGTAGTAGTAGTAGTAGTAGTAGTAGTAGTAGTAGTAGTAGTAGTAGTAGTAGTAGTAGTAGTAGTAGTAGTAGTAGTAGTAGTAGTAGTAGTAGTAGTAGTAGTAGTAGTAGTAGTAGTAGTAGTAGTAGTAGTAGTAGTAGTAGTAGTAGTAGTAGTAGTAGGAGATGATGATGAAGAAGAAGATAAAAAATAAGAAGAGAAAGAAAGAAGAAGAAGAAGAAGATAGTTAGTTAGTTAGTTAGTTAGTCGACAGATCATCCTCGTTGCACATCGAACCATTCAGTCCATAAGTGCTCGGATCCCCTCCTCAGCAAATCCCGCAGCGTGTAGCGGCTAACGACTCCAGTTCTGTGTTGGTTTATCAATCTTCTTTGGCTTCCTGCGTAGTGTTCTTGTTTGGCCACCCCTCTTTTAATTTGCTGCTCTCGCAGTCTGGCCATTATTGTAGATTCACAGTCATCACTTGGTTCTCGCAAAAGTCTCACTTTACGTAGAGCATTCAGAATGTCAGCCTGGTCCATGGCGCGTCCGCCCTCCACAGTAGCCTCACCTGCGAGCTTGTCGGCCCGCTCATTTCCTTGTACTCCCGCATGCCCTGGCACGAAGATGAAACTAATCTTTGCCAGCCGAGACCGCTTCAGAGGCAGCAACCATTCTCTTCGGATCGACCCCTCCTCTATCCTCTTGATCATGTTCATTGAGTCGCTAAGGAAACAAGCCCTAGCGAATGTCTGTGTCTCGAGCCATGTTATTGCTTTACTTACTGCCACGACTTCCTTGGTCAGGCTACTTGTGGTTTCAGTGAAAGGACCAGAGTCCTCCTTCACAATTCTCCCTCCGGCCCGAGCTGTAAAGGCCCATGAGCTTCTCACA
>OY992896.1:54899988-54927488 GCA_963921405.1 Cepaea hortensis
GAAGCATCTTTATCTTGTCGACACGTCTTATTTATCGAAAGTCTTTGCACATCAATGAAGCAGAGATGTAGGTCTTTATTTACTTCTATCGAAGGTTCCATTTAAGGTCTCAGCAAATACACGGCATTTTGTTGTACCTTTATCTTCTACGAACACACACTGTCTTTTCTCTATTTCGAGTCGTAGTTTCTTTCTCTTTGCATGATGATTCTTAGCAACTTTTTCATGATGTGGCTCATTATGCTAATTGTTGGATATTGGTCACATTCTCGGGTGACTCATATCTTTGGGATTGCAATAAACATAGAATGACATAAGTCAGGAGGTTTGTCTTCAGTATCATATATTGTGTTCAGCAGTCTGGTTACTTGGTCTATTCCATATTCTTCTAAGACATTGATCGTTTGTGTTGTTATGTTGCCTGGACCCGGGGTCTTGCTAGTTTTCATATGGTTACGAGCATTCTGAATTGGCAGTCCCTTGTTATTATATGGAATATCGCTGCTAAGGTCTTTCGCATAATCTGATCATGTATTTAAAATATAATCTATTTCTATTATGATTTGCTTTACTGGCAACCCATTTATGTATGTTTTCTTTTCTTAGTGAGGTCATTAATTCCTATGTACGTTAATGTAGTAATTTGGGTGTTATGTTGTGTTTCAATGCCCCTGCAACTTTCTTTAAGCTACCCTACGTTTTCCACGTTTTGTTAGTTTTAAGATGTCTTCAGTCACCAATTTCTTACGTCTTATCATCGTCAAATTTAGGAAAGCTGTTCTTGCAGCCTGTCTGACTCTTCAATATTTCCCAATGGTCATTAACATGTTGAAATATAATTTATAGAGCAGACAATGAATCGAATCTGTTGTTTATTTCTATGTTGAATTTATCTTTCATCTCCTCATTCTTCATTGCACATAGATCAAATTTCCAGATCATTTCCTATAATGAAGTATGTGTAAATCATTATTATTATGTGTAATATTGTATTATTCTAATAATTTAATGATTCATTTAAAAATTGAGTACATCCACGGTTTATTTTGCAAAAGATCAATTTCAGTGCACAATGATATCTCCATTTGCAGCAAAGAACCTCAATGGCTCGGAACGCTGAAGAAGAAGAAGATGATATCTCCATAAGTACTCAAGTCTCCTCAATGAGAATCTCAGCACAGGACACGAAATACGTGGGGATCCAAATTTGAGGAGTAGCAGACCCACACATGCTATAAATATATTGTCGGTAGCTTTTACCATTTATAATTGTTTCCTATGGCTGCGGCCTATTCGGTTTTTCTGTGCCGATGGATTTTTAACTGACAGTTTTTTTTTTTCAGTGCCAAACAATGGCACCATGTGTCCATTACTCATATGACGTGTAAAAAGGTGTATTACATTTTACTTACCAACATAAAGTGACATCAGTTCTTCACAGTCAGAATCATAAACCAATAGAGAAACTAACAAGAGCCTGTCTTGTTTGTCACTGAATACTGAAAGCTTGTATGGATGGACCATGGATGGACCATGTCAGAGTCTTGCATAACACAAGACAAGTAGCTCGTTTTCTGGCAAGTGTGAAGTAATATCAAACTATCAAATCACACGAAGTGAATATCCGAAAGTATTATTCACACGTTTTATTGACGCGCCGCATTTATCATCGCACAAACATCGCGCACTGACAATCCATAACAATCATTATAGCATGAACAATATCACTACAATACATAATAATACATGCAAGCAATAAACATCTCACTTACAGTCAAACTATACAAGCGTTCGAACCAGTCTCCCACTGTCATACAGGCTAGCTCTCAAGGCAGATTCAAACTCAACTCGCATTCCCTTGCGACCTGTCTTTTCAACGATCTGAGCCCGTCTGCCAGTTCTGTCGTCCTACACGCACAGCTGGTGTCCCCTGCACGGTTCACGGGGTGAACTCAATTGCTGTGTGTGGCTGCCTATCCGGGCGTCGGTAACGACGCCGCGTTCTCTCTGCCGTGTCTAACATTACTCAGGGTTGCGTGTTGTTATGTTGTCTGGCGTTGGTACAGACAACGCGTCGCAACCTTGGATGTGAGACCTTGACACTCTCCACACCCCTTTTTCATGAAAGGATTTCCTTTCATGTACAATATATATCTAGGTGTTATTAAACATGTCAAAGTCGAACATTATACATTAACAATTATAATAAATATATACAGGTGAATAGTAAACAATATGTATACACCACTTATGTTGCACTATGAAGTACAACAGTCAAGTACAATCTATTTAATGGGCATTACCTCGCTGTGACCCAGCTAGTCCGGTAGGTATCGGCTAAACTGGCCCCTACCTCACAACCAAGAACAAAAATACTAAAATAATCAGGTCAAGCCGTGAGCATCTCCCTCTGAGATGACTCCTCCATCAGACCTCTGTTTAGAGTTTCTAATGAAGGTCAACAGTTTTATCAATATACTGTCCATATCAAACGATGTTACATTGACATGTTATTTATCAAGCACACATGTTAATGGTTACAATACATATTTACATATCACCAATAATTTAGAATAATGTCCCCTGGTTATTATACAGAAAAATTAGGAACAATAATTTATCGTCGTTTACAAGACATAAATTACAATTGGAAATTTATTTCTTAGTGTCATAATTTGATCCTTATTGACAAATGTGCACAAAAAGTCACGTTTGTAAAGAAGCAATCAAGTTACGATGCTGAGATTACATCCTAAAAAAAAATCGACATATACAATTCCGTATATGGAAATATTTTAAATTACATTTTAATACAATTGTCATACATTTATATACTTTTAATAATATGCAAAAACTCGGAAGTATACAGCTGTCCTATTACATGTGTTGTGATGTCATTCAAACAAAGCTGGTCCGTTCTGGATGGATCTTCTATAAACGGAGTAGTAGTTGTTACTATCAGCTGTTGGATCATCTCTTCCGTCTTCTGCTCGGATTGTACTGTCGCAGTCATCTTTCGTACCTTGTTAAAACGTCTTGGGCACCTCGGTCTGGATACATTAGGATTACCTCACGTTTTAGTGCTTGGTAACTTCTTGGATCCTCTAGTGTTGTCCCGTGACACTTCTCTGTAGTGTCTGGTTGTTATAATATTTATTTACAATAATAATTACATTCTTTCTCATATCTCACAGTTATACAACACATTAGTTTACATAATACTGATTTCATTCTTTCACATATCTCACAATTATATACGCATTCATTCGCATGATAATAATAAGAATCACAATATGTACATAAGTTATATACATTGGGAGATACAATCTTCCCCATCACAATGGTGTACACAGCGTTACTGACACATTGTCACAATTGGCTGTAGTACTGAGCACTATCTACGTTGCAGTTTTATACACCCTCTGCACTGTGCTCTGGTGTCGACTGGGTATTAGGTTCGTTGTATGGACATCTCGACAAAAGGTCTGCAAGACAGTTTTGTGAACCTTTTATGTGGTTAACCTCATAGCTATAGTCCTGCAGAAGAAGGGACCATCTTGCCACCCTGCTGTTACTAGGCGTTCCTCTGGTAACAATTGTCAGCGGAGTATTATCTGTTTCAATAATGAAATGTTTGCCTAACAAAAATCTGGAAAGTTTACGTACCGAAAATACCATGGCAAGAGCCTCGAGTTCCGGTGTACTGTAATTTCGTTCGCTGGTGTTCAGTTTTCGAGAGACGTAGTATACTGGGTACAAGATTTGGTCGTGTTCTTGGAGAAGCACACCTCCAATGGCTACGGAGCTCGCATCACATCTTAATCTAAAAGTAATATTCAAATTTGGCAATTTCAGAATAGGTGATTTAGAAAAATATGAAAGAATTTTCGTAAGTGCTGGCCTTAAACATTCACTGTTTACAATCACATTGGGGTGTTTTTTTGTTAGTAGATCAGTGATACATTTGGTCAATTCCGCAAAATGAGGAATAAACTGTCTATAATAGTTTAAAAGACCTAACACACTTCGCAACTGTTTCTTAGTTGTCGGAAGCGACAATTTCAAAATTCTGGACATGATGTTATCGTCAGTTGATATAAAGCCATTTGAGATCTTATAGTGTATAGGGATGGAATATGGTCTACACTTAATAGGAACGTCAGATGTAAAGATGATTTGGTGTTGCACTAAATCTGTCTGTCCTGGGCTGTCCGAAAAGATAGTCCTGTATTCTTGTATCAGTTGTCTGCAACTGTCAGTTTGTGTCTGAGTCAGTTTAGGATTTACCTTAATGTCTTGTAAGTTGGTCGTTGTGTCAAGAACTGGTGTCGGTATCTCGTCAGTGTCGTTGTCGTCCGTCTGGTCTACTATGGAGGTGCTTGCTGCAGTCTCTACCTGTTCGTCTTGCCTGTGGTGATAAGGTTTGAGCATGTTAATATGGAAAATTTTATGTTTGTCCCTAACTGCAATCTCGTAATCTACCGTCGAAATTTGTCGTAGCACTTTGAACGGTCCTTGCCATGAGTCAGTTAGGAGATGTCTATCACTTGGCAAAAGAAGGAGAACGTCCTGTCCTGGCGTCAGTGTAATAGTTCTATTTCCTCTGTTAGCATATTCTCGGTAAATAGCTCCTGATTTTTGGAGAGCTTCTTTGGCTAATATACATGATTTCATAATTCTATCACGCAATGATGTTACATGTTCATATGGTGAAATGGGTATAGACACAGTTGTACTTCCAGTCAACATAGATTCATACATTACTAATGAGGAGTGAGTGAAATTGGTATTATGGTTCCCTAACTTAGTTCTAATATGGGAACAGACTTCCCTGATGTCTTTGGAAGTTATGGTTTTAGAAGGACTCGCTTCTGGCGAAATTTAGTACCTCTTGATATTATGTGGTCAAGAGGATCAATTCTGTCGACAGAGATATTTTTGAAAGGTCTGCTTGTTGACTCTGTTAATTGCAGTTCAGCTTGCGAGTGTTTCTTCTGTTTCACAAGCTTATGGCAGATGTCACAACTTCTGCAATACCGTTTGGTATCACTGCGAAACTTAGGCCAATAGAATTGGGTAAGTAATCTTGCTCTTGTTTTAGCATCAGCTATATGCCCTGCGAAGGGTATGTCATGTGCTAGCTTTAATGCCTGATTGCGGTTTTCTGCAGGTAGCACCGTTTGTTCTGTAGTGCTAAAACCTTTGGTATAGTACCGTGTCAGAATTCCGTTTTTGAGAGCAAAGTACCATTGAGCATTCTTTGCTACTCTTGGCTTTTGGCCTATAAGTTTAAAATACTTTTGCAGAGATCGATCGGCTTTCTGAGATGTTATAAACGTCTCCCTAGTTGTCTCAGGAGATGTTACAACAGGACTTACTCGTTGTAAAGCCTCTGTTTGATCGATTCGATCTTGCATCTGTGCAGTAGATCTAGTTACTGCGTTTACTACATTACAACGATCAATCTCATCACACATTGCTGTTACATTCACACAATTACATGTATGTTCTGGCATAGCCAGGTTGGTATTTGTACATTCATTTACAGGTGGTAATACATCATGAATGGTGATTGGTGATGAAGGTGAAGTGGTAGTATCAATATTACAACTGACAGATGATGTATTGATGTCATGTGGTATGTCATTCACTTCAGGAAGGTTTCCAATAATAATATCACAGCAAGGATTGGTTAATGCTGCGCATTTCACCTTTCCTGTAAGGAATGGTGTAGTTATATATGCCCATGCAAGTGGATATTTCTCTATGTTTCCTGAGAATGTCCTGCATGTGACATATTTACCACTATATTGTGTTGGTAAAATATAATCTCTCTTTACACCAATGAGAGTACTCCCGCTATCACGTAAGACTGTGGCAGCTTTACCATTAACATACCCCTGGTGTATGTTTAGTAAACCTTTGGAGTTTACTACAGAATTGGCCTCCTCACTGGTAATAGATATAGAATGGCCGCATGTTAACACGCCATCCTCATGAAATTGATCACAAATGGTACATTTTTCCTGATGGAACACTTCAATGGAATGTGCTGAGTTCACTGGGTGATCTTGTACTCTTTCGTCTTCTGATGAAGAACTGTCAAACATGGCTGCATTAGCCTTTTTGGTCATTGACTTGCCTTTACAATCCTTTCGCCAGTGACCAAAAGCCTTACAAAGGTAACATTTTGTAAGTTTTTTGTAGTTCTTCCTTTCTTTATCTTGCTTAGAAATGTAATTATGCAAGTAAGCAGTGTATCCAGGATGTTGGTCGCACATATCATGCTCATTGTGTGTATAGTTGCAATATCTACACTGATATAATTTCTCTGCACCTTGTTTATAAGGTCTTTGTTTGGTATTTGACCCTGCCTGATATTTGCCATATGTAGCTGCTGCTACAAAGTCTGTGCTGGTCAGACTACTAGAGAAACAATGCTTATTGGCTGCAAAATAACCAGAGCCACGACTTTCAATCTGTTGAACACTTTCACACTGACATTCCAACAAAAATTTAGAAAAGGGGGCTGGGAGAGATGCAATAATCTTATCTCTCAACATAAGGTCAACCAATTTGTCATAACTTCCATTTACTTTAGCTGCTGACAGCCATTTATAAAAAATATTTTGAATTTCTGAGATGTAATCAGAGAACGTGTGTGTTGGCTTAGGAGACAACTCCCTAAACTGTTCTCTATAACCTGATTCATCTAGCAAAAAATGTGACATAATTTTTGCTTTAATGTAAAGATAATCTTCTTTCAGGTCATTTGGGATCGACTCTATAACTTTAAGAGGTTCCCCAGAAAGACTTCTTACATATATTATCCCCCATTCAGGTTTAGGGATTTTGTAATGATCCATAACAAATTCAAAATTTTGGGTAAATGCTGCTATTCAATCACCTGTGTTGTAACTTCTGATCACACCTTGGTACTTCTTATGAGGTTGATCTTTGTCTTTTTCTCTATTCACTTTATCTTTAGAACATTCATCTTTTAGCTGTTCAATTTTCAGTTGTGTTTCTTGCTCTTCTCTCTTACTTTGGGCTAAGATCTCAGCTTGCCTCACTGCAGCTTCTGACTGTGCTTGTTGAAGCTTTAGCGCAGCTTCTGCTTGTGCATATTGAAGCTTTAGAGCAGCTTCTGATTCTGCCTCTTTACTTTTCAGAGCCCTTTCGGCTGCTCTCTCATCCCTCTCACTAATTTGCTCTTGTTTCAAACAATATTCTGCATATTTACTTTCACTCCATGCTCTCAATCCCTCACCAGACATATTCATTTTTAAACCCATTTAAATGCAATCGTTTAAAGAAGACATGATGAACAATAGGTATGATGGAATAAATATAAACAAAATTACTTATGATGTTAGTAAGTTACAAATATTTATAGCACAGTTAATGTCTAAAGCCAGACTAACGAAAGTATAAAGAAAGCTGAAAAAAATTTTATACTCAAGTAATCCTTGGGTACTGTGCTGTTCAGTGGTGCTCGAAATCACACTGGAACGTCTTTCGGGTTGACGCACAAAAAATTTTTGAAGTTCACCAGACTCAGGTAAAGTTGTCACAAAAACCCTGTACTTTTTAAACTAAACGAAATTAGAACGTTTGTAAATGTATGGTGTGTGTAATGTCACTGAAGTCTGTAAAGGTTTGTATGCTGTCAAGTATTATTGTTAGTCGTTACCACAATCAACAACTTTCACGCTCACACTGACTCTATTCAATGACATTCAAGGGCACGGCCGCCATTTTGGATTTTAGGTACAAAATTTGTTGACTTTAGTGCTAAGTCTGAAGACGCCTCGGTTGGCTTCAAATAATATCTTCACACTTATAATTTAATTAAATCAACTCTATTAATTCGTTACTTTACCTTAATCTATGACTTGCGCACTTCTATCGGCATGTTCACATTCGCTTCAAACTCGGACAAAAAAAAAATTATACGTTCGCATTTGATTCAAAACCCGGACGAAAGCCTCCACATTCGCACTTGTCAGAGTCTTGCATAACACAAGACAAGTAGCTCGTTTTCTGGCAAGTGTGAAGTAATATCAAACTATCAAATCACACGAAGTGAATATCCGAAAGTATTATTCACACGTTTTATTGACGCGCCGCATTTATCATCGCACAAACATCGCGCACTGACAATCCATAACAATCATTATAGCATGAACAATATCACTACAATACATAATAATACATGCAAGCAATAAACATCTCACTTACAGTCAAACTATACAAGCGTTCGAACCAGTCTCCCACTGTCATACAGGCTAGCTCTCAAGGCAGATTCAAACTCAAGTCGCATTCCCTTGCGACCTGTCCTTTCAACGATCTGAGCCCGTCTGCCAGTTCTGTCGTCCTACACGCTTACACGCACACGTCAGCTGATGTCCCCTGCACGGTTCACGGGGTGAACTCAATTGCTGTGCGTGGCTACCTATCCGGGCGTCGGTAACGACGCCGCGTTCTCTCTGCCGTGTCTAACATTACTCAGGGTTGCGTGTTGTTATGGTGTCTGGCGTTGGTACAGACAACGCGTCGCAACCTCGGATGTGAGACCTTGACAGACAGCTACAGTATAGTAGTGATTAGCACTTTAGCCATAATAATGCATGTGACATTTGTCGACAATGCCACGAGGAAGGTAACTTAGTGTGCGGTCACTCAATTCATATTCTGGAAATAACGCAGCAAACATAACAAATGGAACTCTGAAAATCCACAAAGCTTTGGTAAATGGCTTAGAAACCACTTTACTTACAGATCGTTGTGCAAATATTGCTGGTATCGATCAGAAATTACTTCTTCGAATTCTCATCGAGACGGGGATTTAAAAAAAAAATTGGCTTTGGCTCTTAGGTTCATCCCACATATCTGGTACCCGGAAATGTTGTGGGAAGTAAAGGCGGCCGGTGGGGTATTGACCACATCACCCACAGACTGCCGATTGGAAGTGGTCAGTTGAGGATCCCTTTTCACGCCTTGAGGCTGGCTGGGTATATAGTGCCTTTCATTTTCAAACTGTTCGGCAATCGATGGGTGATGTAGTCTATGTCATACCGGACAACTTTACTTCAGATGAAATTTCCTCGTACAAATGTCAGGCTGAGTCCACCTAGCAGCCTAGATAAAAAAAATCGCAAACCGTAAGGGATTTGAACATATGACCAACGTGTCGCCGGGCATACATGCTGGACCACTAAGCTACCACTGCTCCCTTCAAGCCCTATATTCAGTATTAATGTTTATGCTCTTACATTCGACTATTGAATAAATATGCACACCCACCTCCCAGTACGGTGGTTCCCACATTATGCAGATCGACAGTATTGTAGAGATAAGGGTAAATACAACGCAATCAAGGACACAGCAATAACGAAATTAACTTAATGTGTTAGTGAATCATGTTTTTAGGTATCTGTACTTTAACAATAGCAGCGTCATATATCTCACTATACAATATCTCACACGTCACTGTGCAAACTCTCATTAAACAAATTAGGACTTTAGAGAGAGGTATTAGGTTAGTTTCATAACAAATACTGACTTGGAAGTGTTAGGCTTTTCCTTCACATATAATAAGCCGCGACATATAAAGTGGGTGTAGCCAGTTGCCTTCTTTGTCGCCTTTCCTTCTCAGATTAGGGGGGGGGGTGTTGTGGGGGGCTGAGTGGTCTCGAGGTATGGTGTTCGCTTCGAGTGCTGTAGGTCCCGGGTTCAAGCCCCTGTGAGGGTCGGGAATTTTTCAAATGGACTTCTAGTAAAAATATTTTTCCTGGTCTCTGGGGATCGGCCGCCCGTATGTATTGTTGTGCACGTAAAAAATCCTATGGCATTTGGAAATCGAAAAAGAGTAGCCTAACGGCACTGCCCGGGCAAAATGTTGAGTTAAAAATCTACCCAAAGTATTTCAGGATCCTCGCCGGTGCTACCTAGTTCGTGGACTGAACTGAGTTTCTCCGGACTCAGGCTTGAGTTAGGAGTAGGACGGAACACTTATGAATTACACCCGTGTGCCGTAATGGTGATCCGTCGACTAAACTAAGCTAAACTCCTCAGATAATTCCTGTTACCCATTTTTATTGGATTTTGTGCACCTCATAGATCGATAAAAAAAAAGTTTCCTCTGTTGGCGGAAGAACCCGGACCACTGTCGTGGAAGGCAATCGCACTTACCATACCACCACCGCAGCTCTGCTGAGACCACTTAACAAAGGTAAAGACGTGCAAACTCTAATCGTATGCTCATATTTCAAGGTCAGTAGCTTTGTCCGAAGTCATACAAATCCAAAGGTGCTCAGACCCGTTTTGCAACGTATGTATCAGCGTGCCGTGGCTAAAAGTGCCAGTTATATATTGGATAACGAGGTCACTCGTTCTACCGGCATGCCTCTCGTGTCTGGCCGTGCAAATGAGACCTTAATCCAAATGACTCCGACAAAATAAATAGAACGTGAAGATATGTATATTCACATATGTATGTTCATTTGCATATGTATCTATTTTCAGTTACATAGTTTGTTTCGTGTTTCTTTTTCCATTATTCCATATTTTCGCCCGATCATCATCATTATGTGCCATGCCTGTAAGCGTGGGCGGTCATGGTTTGCCATTTCACTCGATCACCAGAATCGTGGATCAGCTCAGTCTTCTTGTCTCGACCATACAACGTGGCCAAGCTATCCAGCTATTTAATTCTCTGCCCTCCCCTCATTCTCTTCCCTTCGATCTTGCCAGTTGTCATAAAGTTCTCCAATCTATTTCTTGTCATAACGTGACCAAAAAATTGTGTCTGTCTACGTCTAAATTCTCTAATCCGTTTACGGTTTTCATTTGTTTCTTGTAGTATTGGTCATTGGGTTTTCTGTCTGTCCATGGTATTCTTTACATTCGCCTTAGAAACTACATTTCCACAGCCATCAGATGTTTTTTCAGCTTGTCTGCTCAATGAGTACGCTTCACATCCATAAAAAGCACAGGTTCTATGTAGCACCTCAACACTACTTTTTATCGTTGCAAATGACATCATTTTATTAGTCTTTATGTTTTTCATCCTGCAAAAGGCTGCCTTCACCATGGCTATTCTTGTTCTAATCTCTTCAGTCCACCATCAAATGTTATGAATGTTCGAAGATAATTGTACCGATTCCCATTTACTTGTATATTACATTGTGGTATTTCCTTCTTCTTAGTGACGACCATAATCTGTGTCTTCTTACAATTTAATTCTAACCCAAGTTGTTCACTGTGTGCAACAATCGCGTCTACTAATTGTTGCAGATCCTGCTCATTGTCTGCAATCAAGACTGTACCATCCGCATATCTAATGTTATTGATGTTATGTCCCCCAACGATGATACCTTTCATATCGTCGACATTTTTGAAAATAGTTTCACTGTACAGGAAAAAGTATCTGGAGACATTACACATCCGTGTCTCACACGTCTCTTAATAAGCTGATATTGACCTACTTCATTATCAATAATTATAGCAGCTTGTTGTTTCCAATATATGTTTTTTATAAGTCTAAGATCTGTCCCATTAATTTGCAGATCTGCAAGCATCTCCTCATTTTGACATGTCTTACTTTATCGAAAGCCTTTGTGTAGTCAATAAAGCAAAGATGTAAGTCTTTGTTTACTTCAATAGAACCTTCAATTAATGTTCTCATCATATACATAGCATTTACTGTACCTTTGCCTTCTTCAAACCCACATTGTTCTTCTAATATTTCGGGTTGTATTGTTCATCTCATATTTCGGGTTGTATTTTCTTCCTAACTCTTTGCATGATAATATGTAGCAAAATCTTTGTGATGTGGCTCATTATACTAATTATTCGATATTGATCAAATTCCAAGGCTCCTGATTTCTTCGGGATTGCAATAAATATAGAATTACATAATTCAGGAGGTATATCTCCATTATCATATATTGTGTTCAGTAGTCTGGTGACGTGATCTATTCCATATTTTTTATCACCAGGACTGCCTCAATTCTTAGGAATAATGTGTCGTTGAGAAAACGGAGTTTTATTATTAAAAACATATGTGTTTCTTTTGTTATCGCATGACCTTTCCAGGACGTTACAACCACCCACAGATCATTATTCGCTGTTTACGATTGACAAGAAATGTTACGTTGACTAATTTGCTATTTCTTTCTTAACGAGAAGTCAGTATGTAAATCCAACGCAAGCAAATGTTTATAACGAAAGGCCAACCGCCAGAAAGATAGTTTGGGAGCAGTTTTCATGTCCCTGGTTTAAAAGTATTCGTTGTGGTAATGGGATATCGAGTTTACCGTAAGTGTATCCACACTATAGTGTGTTATCGAGAAAGAGGATTTACTAGAAGTGTGACTATTGCGTAAATGGATTGTCTATTGGCGCAGCTTGAGGAAAACGGATCTACTGTAAGTGTGTCTTTGAGAAAAACGGATCTGCTATATAAGAGTGTCTTTGAGAAAAACGGATCTGCTGTATAAGAGTGTCTTTGAGAAAAACTGATTAGCTACAAGTGTTTTTAACTACAATTGATGTGCTATAAGTGAGTTCAATGGCGATGTTGTGTTTTGTATAAGTTTGCCCTCGAGGAAAGGGGATTTACTATAAAGTGTGTCCGTGACAGAAACGTTTCTGCTAAAGGTTTGTCCGTGAAGGCGGTGTGCTTACAAAACGCTTATCCGTGATAGAAACGTGTTTACTATAAGTTTGTTAGCAACAAAAGCGTGTTTACTATAAGTTTGTTAGCAACACAAGCCTATTTACTATAAGTTTGTTTGCAACAGAAAAGTGTTTACTATAAGTGTTCCGTGATAGAAACGTGTTTACTATAAGTTTGTTAGCAACAAAAGCCTGTTTACTATAAGTTTGTTTGCTACAGAAAAGTGTTTACTATAAGTGTTCCGTGATAGAAACGTGTTTACTATAAGTTTGTTAGCAACAAAAGCCTGTTTACTATAAGTTTGTTTGCAACAGAAAAGTGTTTACTATAAGTGTTCCGTGATAGAAACGTGTTTACTATAAGTTTGTTAGCAACAAAAGCGTGTTTACTATAAGTTTGTTTGCAACAAAAGCGTGTTTACTATAAGTTTGTTTGCAACAGAAAAGTGTTTACTATAAGTGTTCCGTGATAGAAACATGTTTACTATAAGTTTGTTAGCAACAAAAGCCTATTTACTAAAAGTTTATTAGCAACAAAAGCGTGTTTACTATAAGTTTGTTTGCAACAAAAGCGTGTTTACTATAAGTTTGTTTGCAACAGAAAAGTGTTTACTATAAGTGTTCCGTGATAGAAACATGTTTACTATAAGTTTGTTAGCAACAAAAGCCTGTTTACTATAAGTTTATTAGCAACAAAAGCGTGTTTACTATAAGTTTGTTTACAACAAAAAAGTGTTTACCTAAGTGTTCCGTGATAGAAACATGTTTACTATAAAATTGTTAGCAACAAAAGCCTGTTTACTATAAGTTTGTTTGCAACAGAAAAGCGTTTACTATAAGTGTTCCGTGATAGAAACATGTTTACTATAAGTTTCTTTGCAACAGAAAAGTGTTTACTATAAGTGTTCCGTGATAGAAACGTGTTTACTATAAGTTTGTTAGCAACAAAAGCGTGTTTACTATAAGTTTGTTTGCAACAGAAAAGTGTTTACTATAAGTGTTCCGTGATAGAAACATGTTTACTATAAGTTTGTTAGCAACACAAGCGTGTTTACTATAAGTTTGTTTGCAACAGAAAAGTGTTTACTATAAGTGTTCCGTGATAGAAACGTGTTTACTATAAGTTTGTAAGCAACAAAAGCGTGTTTACTATAAGTTTGTTTGCAACAGAAAAGTGTTTACTATAAGTGTTCCGTGATAGAAACGTGTTTACTATAAGTTTGTTAGCAACAAAAGCGTGTTTATTATAAGTTTGTTTGCAACAGAAAAGTGTTTACTATAAGTGTTCCGTGATAGAAACGTGTTTACTTTAAGTTTGTTTGCAACAGAAAAGTGTTTACTATAAGTGTTCCGTGATCGAAACATGTTTACTATAAGTTTGTTAGCAACAAAAGCCTGATTACTATAAGTTTATTAGCAACAAAAGCGTGTTTACTATAAGTTTGTTTACAACAGAAAAGTGTTTACTATAAGTGTTCCGTGATAGAAACATGTTTACTATAAGTTTGTTAGCAACAAAAGCCTGTTTACTATAAGTTTGTTTGCAACAGAAAAGTGTTTACTATAAGTCTTCCGTGATAGAAACGTGTTTACTATAAGTTTATTAGCAACAAAAGCGTGTTTACTATAAGTTTGTTTGCAACAAAAGCGTGTTTACTATAAGTTTGTTTGCAACAG
Organism: Cepaea hortensis; assembly: GCA_963921405.1. Taxonomy (NCBI): domain Eukaryota; kingdom Metazoa; phylum Mollusca; class Gastropoda; order Stylommatophora; family Helicidae; genus Cepaea; species Cepaea hortensis. The sequence continues at coordinate 54,914,347 of OY992896.1, forward strand.
AAAAGTGTTTACTATAAGTGTTCCGTGATAGAAACATGTTTACTATTAGTTTGTTAGCAACAAAAGCGTGTTTACTATAAGTTTGTTTGCAACAAAAGCGTGTTTACTATAAGTTTGTTTGCAACAGAAAAGTGTTTACTATAAGTGTTCCGTGATAGAAACATGTTTACTATAAGTTTGTTAACAACAAAAGCCTATTTACTAAAAGTTTATTAGCAACAAAAGCGTGTTTACTATAAGTTTCTTTGCAACAAAAGCGTGTTTACTATAAGTTTGTTTGCAACAGAAAAGTGTTTACTATAAGTGTTCCGTGATAGAAACATGTTTACTATAAGTTTGTTAGCAACAAAAGCCTGTTTACTATAAGTTTATTAGCAACAAAAGCGTGTTTACTATAAGTTTGTTTACAACAAAAAAGTGTTTACCTAAGTGTTCCGTGATAGAAACATGTTTACTATAAAATTGTTAGCAACAAAAGCCTGTTTACTATAAGTTTGTTTGCAACAGAAAAGTGTTTACTATAAGTGTTCCGTGATAGAAACATGTTTACTATAAGTTTCTTTGCAACAGAAAAGTGTTTACTATAAGTGTTCCGTGATAGAAACGTGTTTACTATAAGTTTGTTAGCAACAAAAGCGTGTTTACTATAAGTTTGTTTGCAACAGAAAAGTGTTTACTATAAGTGTTCCGTGATAGAAACATGTTTACTATAAGTTTGTTAGCAACACAAGCGTGTTTACTATAAGTTTGTTTGCAACAGAAAAGTGTTTACTATAAGTGTTCCGTGATAGAAACGTGTTTACTATAAGTTTGTAAGCAACAAAAGCGTGTTTACTATAAGTTTGTTTGCAACAGAAAAGTGTTTACTAAAAGTGTTCCGTGATAGAAACGTGTTTACTATAAGTTTGTTAGCAACAAAAGCGTGTTTACTATAAGTTTGTTTGCAACAGAAAAGTGTTTACTATAAGTGTTCCGTGATAGAAATGTGTTTACTTTAAGTTTGTTTGCAACAGAAAAGTTAGTTAGTTAGTTAGTTAGTTAGTTGACAGATCATCCTCGTTGCACATCGGACCATTCAGTCCATAAGTGCTCGGATCTCCTCCTCAGCAAATCCCGCAGCGTGTAGCGGCTAACGACGCCAGTTCTGTGTTGGTTTATCAATCTTCTTTGGCTTCCTGCGTAGTGTTCTTGTTTGGCCACCCCTCTTTTAATTTGCTGCTCTCGCAGTCTGGCCATTGTTGTAGATTCACAGTCATCACTTGGTTCTTGCAAAAGTCTCACTTCTCGTAGAGCATTCAGAATGTCAGCCTGGTCCATGGCGCGTCCGCCCTCCACAGTAGCCTCACCTGCGAGCTTGTCAGCCCGCTCATTTCCTTGTACTCCCGCATGCCCTGGCACGAAGATGAAACTAATCTTTGCCAGCCGAGACCGCTTCAGAGGCAGCAACCATTCTCTTCGGATCGACCCCTCCTCTATCCTCTTGATCATGTTCATTGAGTCGCTAAGGAAACAAGCCCTAGTGAATGTCTGTGTCTCGAGCCATGTTATTGCTTTACTTACTGCCATGACTTCCATGGTCAGGCTACTTGTGGTTTCAGTGAAAGCACCAGAGTCCTCCTTCACAATTCTCCCTCCGGCCCGAGCTGTAAAGGCCCATGAGCTTCTCACATGTCGGACGACCGACCCATCTGTGTAGATGACCGCGTCACCGTATAGCGAATTCTCGAAAATCAACGCTTGTACTTCAGCCTCCACAGCAGCCGGATTTTCTTGTCTGCATTTTCTATCTAGTTGGATGCAAACTGAAAAGGATGTGCAGAAGTCTGTTGGCACTTGCACCCACTCCTCGCCAGGTTCTAAGTCCTCAAGTGAACACACCTGTTGAAGAATGTCTTCGGCTTGACCCATCCACGACCGTCCTCTTTTTAACCTGCTGCCCTTCACCTTCCTAATTTCACTATGCAGTGGATGCTGTGTGTTTGCATTACAGAAAAGTGTTTACTATAAGTGTTCCGTGATCGAAACATGTTTACTATAAGTTTGTTAGCAACAAAAGCGTGTTTACTATAAGTTTGTTTACAACAGAAAAGTGTTTACTATAAGTGTTCCGTGATTGAAACATGTTTACTATAAGTTTGTTAGCAACAAAAGCCTGTTTACTATAAGTTTGTTTGCAACAGAAAAGTGTTTACTGTAAGTGTTCCGTGATAGAAACATGTTTACTATCAGTTTAATTGCAACAAAAAAGTGTTTACTATAAGTGTTCCGTGCTAGAAACATGTTTACTATAAATTTGTTAGCAACAAAAGCGTGTTTACTATCAGTTTGTTTGCAACAGAAAAGTGTTTACTATAAGTCTTCCGTGATAGAAACATGTTTACTATAAGTTTGTTAGCAACAAAAGCGTGTTTACTATAAGTTTGTTTGCAACAGAAAAGTGTTTACTATAAGTGTTCCGTGATAGAAACGTGTTTACTATAAGTTTGTTAGCAACAAAAGCGTGTTTACTATAAGTTTGTTTGCAACAGAAAAGTGTTTACTATAAGTGTTCCGCCGGTCTCTCTGGCTGTGGGGTTACAACACTTTCTCTCTGTAATCCCGTTTATCACGCAGAGTCTCGCAGCGGAGCGAGAACTGAGGTGGTTCGACCCCCGCTCGTGACTTGCGGATACTGAGCCGGCCGCTCAGAAAGCAATGGCAAACTACTGAGCGTAATCTTGCCAAGAGATCAACAGACAGCTGAAAGATGCTGCTGTTGACAGCTAAGTCCTGTAAAAGGATACGCAAACATTTCATAAGTGTTCCGTGATAGAAACGTGTTTACTATAAGTTTGTTAGCAACAAAAGCGTGTTTACTATAAGTTTGTTTGCAACAGAAAAGTGTTTACTATAAGTGTTCCGTGATAGAAACATGTTTACTATAAGTTTGTTAGCAACAAAAGCCTGTTTACTATAAGTTTATTAGCAACAAAAGCGTGTTTACTATAAGTTTGTTTGCAACAAAAGCGTGTTTACTATAAGTTTGTTTGCAACAGAAAAGTGTTTACTATAAGTGTTCCGTGATAGAAACATGTTTACTATTAGTTTGTTAGCAACAAAAGCGTGTTTACTATAAGTTTGTTTGCAACAAAAGTGTGTTTACTATAAGTTTGTTTGCAACAGAAAAGTGTTTACTATAAGTGTTCCGTGATAGAAACATGTTTACTATAAGTTTGTTAGCAACAAAAGCCTATTTACTATAAGTTTATTAGCAACAAAAGCGTGTTTACTATAAGTTTGTTTGCAACAAAAGCGTGTTTACTATAAGTTTGTTTGCAACAAAAGCCTGTTGACTATAAGTTTATTAGCAACAAAAGCGTGTTTACTATAAGTTTGTTTACAACAGAAAAGTGTTTACCTAAGTGTTCCGTGATAGAAACATGTTTACTATAAAATTGTTAGCAACAAAAGCCTGTTTACTATAAGTTTGTTTGCATCAGAAAAGTGTTTACTATAAGTGTTCCGTGATAGAAACATGTTTACTATAAGTTTGTTAGCAACAAAAGCGTGTTTACTATAAGTTTGTTTGCAACAGAAAAGTGTTTACTATAAGTGTTCCGTGATAGAAACGTGTTTACTATAAGTTTGTTAGCAACAAAAGCCTGTTTACTATAAGTTTGTTTGCAACAGAAAAGTGTTTACTATAAGTGTTCCGTGATAGAAACGTGTTTACTATAAGTTTGTGTGCAACAAAAGCGTGTTTACTATAAGTTTGTTTGCAACAGAAAAGTGTTTACTATAAGTGTTCCGTGATAGAAACGTGTTTACTATAAGTTTGTTTGCAACAGAAAAGTGTTTACTATAAGTGTTCCGTGATAGAAACATGTTTACTATAAGTTTGTTAGCAACAAAAGCCTGTTTACTATAAGTTTATTAGCAACAAAAGCGTGTTTACTATAAGTTTGTTTACAACAGAAAAGTGTTTACTATAAGTGTTCCGTGATAGAAACATGTTTACTATAAGTTTGTTAGCAACAAAAGCCTGTTTACTATAAGTTTGTTTGCAACAGAAAAGTGCTTACTGTAAGTGTTCCGTGATAGAAACATGTTTACTATACGTTTGTTTGCAACAGAAAAGTGTTTACTATAAGTGTTCCGTGATAGAAACATGTTTACTATAAATTTGTTAGCAACAAAAGCGTGTTTACTATAAGTTTGTTTGCAACAGAAAAGTGTTTACTATAAGTGTTCCGTGATAGAAACATGTTTACTATAAGTTTGTTAGCAACAAAAGCGTGTTTACTATAAGTTTGTTTGCAACAGAAAAGTGTTTACTATAAGTGTTCCGTGATAGAAACGTGTTTACTATAAGTTTGTTAGCAACAAAAGCGTGTTTACTATAAGTTTGTTTACAACAGAAAAGTGTTTACTATAAGTGTTCCATGACGGTGACGTGTTTACTATTAGTTTGTTTACGACTAAGACGTGACTAAGATGCGTTTGTTCCTGACGAAGACAATAAGCTAGTCGGTGACGAAGACGTATTTACAATAAGTTAGTCTGGTTTGTCTGTGACGAGGACATGTTTACGATAAATTAGTCCTGACGAAAACATGTTTTACTATAAGTTTGTCCATTGCGGAGATGTGGTTACTATACGTTTTTTCCTATGAGAAAGATACGTTTACTATAAGTAAGTCCTTAATGGAGCCGTGTTTACTATACGTTTTTTCCTATGAGAAAGATACGTTTACTATAAGTGAGACCTTAATGGAGCCGTGTTTACTATACCTTATTTTCCTATGAGAAAGATAAGTTTACTATAAGTGAGTCCTTAATGGAGCCGTGTTTATTATAAGCGAATACATGACAGAGGCGTGTTTACAATACAATTATCGCTTTGGAGAAAGAATTTTCTGTTGGCTAAATGGTTGCGTGACATACATTAGCAGATAAATCAAACAATTGAACTGCAGCTTCTGATCTATCTTTCAAACTAAGAGGTCAACATCGTAGTTATTATCAATGGGAGCCGAAAGTAGTCTGCCGAATAACAAACAACCATCCAAGGACTCTAAGAAAAGGTAATAACTGTATTGTTTTTATTTTAACTTCAATAATTCATTCAGTAGCATGTCTTTTGTACAAATTCGTTTCCATAACAACCGGTCGGATAACTTCTCGGTCATAAGCAAAATGTTCCGCGTCCGATACACCCATCTGGAGATAATCCGCCATATCCTGCACCCATCTTCTCTTTGGCCTTCCTCTTCCTCTCTTCCCGGGCATATACCCCTCCATGATTGTTCTCTCCTAACTTTCGTGACGTTTAAGATGACTAAAATATTTCAATTTTCTTTGTTTTATCGCCTTTAGTAGCCAACCTTCTTAAATATCCAGATCATGTCGTATGGATGCATTTGTTCTTTTCCGTATCCAAGATATTCGTAGAACCCGTCTATAACATTCATGTTCAAAGTAATATATTCGCTGTTCAGCCTGTTTACTAAATGTCCAGGTCTCACAGGCGTACGTTGCAACAGGAAAGATGCATGTTTTTAAAAATCTTATTTTTGTAGGTCTTTCTGTCATACGACACAATTTATTCAGTTGTTTTAGATTTCGAAGAGCAGTAGATTTTCGTCTTTTGATTTCTGTCATCGTTTTACTATTATTTGTAATTAGTAGTAGTAGTCCTCTTTCAGTCCTGTAGGACTATAGAGTTGTGCCGCTGGCAAGGAACCTGACAGTGCTGCTGGTGACTGTATAGTCCAATGCGAGTGTGACAATCTCTGTCACAATTTCCGCACCTGTGAGACGAGGCAGGTCCCACAGCAAGTGACTACAATTTATGCTTGTGCCTCCTATCCTCAGTTTGTTGGATCAGATTGTGCTCAAAGAGCACCAGTCCGTTCCGTAATCTCTTCTCCCGAAACATATGTCTGCTGCAACTCTTTCCCATGTGTATGAACCTATGTCAAGGGTTTCCATATCTGTAGTATAATTCTTGCAAGCCGTCACGTCGCTTTTAATACCCCCCCCCCCCCCCTTACAATCTCAGTTTACGACAACAACAACAAACAGCAACGACATACTCATTTTCATTTATTGAAATCTGTTGTCGTCGTGTTTGAAGTCATTTAAATATAATGAAGGTAAGCACAATTTCTTATTACGGCAGTAAATTACCATTTTCCAGAAGTTGGTAAATTGGTGTGTAAAAACTTTGTAGTTAGTCCTTAAGAACTTATTTAGGAGAGACTAAATATTATATTCAGTTATCGTAGTTTATGAATAAACTGTACACTAGTATAAACCACAGTGAGTGTTTTTTTGTCTTCTAGTTAATGAATCAATCAATCAAGTGCCATGTCGGAAAGCGTGGGCGGTCATGACTTGCCATTTTACTCGATCACCAGAGTCGTGGATCAGCTCAGTGTTCCTGTCTCGTCGATGCCATGTCGCCAAGCCATCCAGGTATTTTCCTGTCGGTTTTCCTCTTGGTCTGTTTCTTTCGATCTTGCCAGTTGTCACAAAGTTCTCCAATCCATTTCTTCTCATAACATGTCCAAAAAATTTTGACTGACTACGTCTAATTTCTCTAATCAATTTACGAGTTTCATTTGTCTCCTGTCGTACTTGGTCATTGGTTTTTCTATCTGTCCATGGTATTCTTTGCATTTTCCTCAGAAACAACATTTCTGCAGGCATCAGATGTTTTTCAGCTTGACTGCACATTGTCCAAGTTTCACATCCGTACAAAAGAATAGGCTCTATGTATGCCCTCAACACTCTTTTTCTCGTTTCAATTGACATCTTTTTATTGATCAGAATGTTTTTCATCTTGCTAAAGGCTACTTTCGCCATGGCGATTCTTGTTCTAATCTCTTCAAAGCATCTCCCATCAGATGTTATGACTGTTCCGAGATAATTGTATCTATTCACTTGTTGAAGAATATTCCCATTTACTAGTATTTACAGGAAAATAAGAAACAAAAAGGTAACAACACATGTCATCAATTATAGGAGGCTGCAGGAAAATACAGTTAAAGACGAATTCAACCAAGAAATCCAAAACCTACATAAGAACATCCCTGATGACCACTCAAGCGTAGATAAGGAATGGACATGTTTCAAGGCTGCCATGCTCGACACACTGAAAAATAAATGTGGAACAAAGAAAGTAGGGCAGGACAAAAGATTAAGAACAGCCTGGTGGAACAACGAAGTTAAAGATAGCATACTCAAAAAGAAGGTAGCATTCAAAAAGTGGATCACAACTAAATCTGAACAGGACTATATTACTTATAGAATAGCACGACGTAATACCAAACGAACAATTAGAGCATCTAGAGATGAATCCTGGTGAATATACGGTGAACAGATGGCGACCCTTAGCAAAGACTGCCCAAGAGAATTTTATAAACGTGTCACCACAATGAGAAACAGAGGTGCATCTTACAACCCAACCACCATCATAAACAGCAAAAGAGGTATACCGATATTTAATCCACAACAAAGACTAGCAAGGTGGGCAGAATACTTTCAAGAACTACTTAACCCCACACATAACATAGAAAACCTCACTTTTGTGCCTAAATGCCAGGGACAGCAAGAACCAAATTTCATACCTGCAGAAGTCAAAGCAGTTATACAGAAAAGTCCTAAAAACAAATCAGCAGGTCCAGATGGAATAACCACAGAAGCTATTTAGGCCTGTGGGGAAACAGGCGTTAAATGGCTAACAAGACTTTTTAACATAGCATGGGAAGAAAGAAAAGTCCCAGATGATTGGCAACAGGCAATAATAGTACCAATATGGAAAAAGAAAGGCAATACGAGAGAGTGCGAAACATACAGAGGTATATCACTCCTGAGCCATATAGGGAAAATGTATGCAAAACTTTTGGAACAAAGAGCTAGACCAATAGTTGAACAACAGCTAAGCAAAGCACAATTCGGTTTTCGGAAAGGTAAAAGTTGCACTGATGCATTATTTACACTTAGACAAATTTGTGAAAAAACTATCGAATATAGTGACCAGCAGAATATTGTGTTTGTGGATCAGGAAAAGGCTTTCGATAGAGTAGACAGATACAAATTATGGACCATTCTTGAAGACTATGGGATAGAAGGGCAACTGCTAGAAAACATCATAGCCATGTACCACTCGAGCCAAAGTGCAGTAAGAACACAGGAAGGTATATCAGATATGTTCACAGTCAATACAGGAGTGAGGCAGGGATGTATGCTCTCTCCCCTGCTATTCAATATCTACATGGACAGAATTTCCAAAGAAGCAAGTCTCGACAGAACAGATTCAGAAAATGTAGAACTCTTTACTCCAGATGAAACAACTAACCCACAAGGAATAAATGAACTTCTATTTGCAGACGATCAGTGCCTGTTTTACAGCGATGAGGGCAGACTACAAAATCATATTACTAGTCTGAGTTCAACCTGCAGCAGATACAATATGAGCATAAACACAGCCAAAACCGAAGTAATGCAAGTTAGCAGATCGCCAGGCCCACTAAATATACAGATAAATAACACACCTCTGAAACAAGTTAAAGAATTCAAATACCTTGGAAGTATGATCACAGAAGACGGTAGATTGGACAGAGAAATTGAAATCAGATGTCAAAAAGCTAGTGCACTTACATATCAACTATCACCCTTACTGAAGCATCCAAACATACCCATGTCCGGAAAACGACAGATAATAAACAGCATATTCACACCAACCCTATGCTATCAATCTCAGACCTGGACTTTATCCAAATTACACCTTCGCAAGATCAACACCTGCGAAATGAGATGCCTGAGGAGAGCTGCCAACTTAACAATCCGAGACTGAGTAAGAAATGCTACTATCAGACAGACTGTGGGATCAACACCTTGTGCCACATTTATTGAAAGACAGAAGATCAAGTGGTTTGGCCATGTCGTTAGAATGCAACATCAGCAACTACCATCACTGGCCTTACATCAAAGATCATCTGCGACGAGACCACGAGGACGTCCAAGAAGAAAATGGATTGACGACATCAGAGACATTGTACAACCACACGGAATGACACTCTCCAGTGCCGTCCACCGGGCGCTGGAACGCAAATTATTCCTCCCCACGACGCTTGACGGCAGAAGTGGAAGATGATGATGATGATGATGATGACTAGTATTTAACATTGTGGTACTTCGTTCTTCCTAGTGACGACCATAACCTGTGTCTTTTTACAATTTAATTCTAACCCCACCTGTTCACTGTGTACAACAACCGCACCTACTAATTGTTACAGATCCTGCGCATTGTCTGCAATCAATACTGTATCATCTGCTAAGCTTTAGACCTAGGGTGCCTTTTTACTTCTTAAGTAATTAAACTAAATCAGCATTGATTTAGGAGTTGATGATTAACTTAGGATTTAGAGGGCTAAAATAATTAGTTCAGTAATAAGGAACTCTTTTAAATGTACAAGCATGTACGAGAAATTAGTGTAATTTGTAGTTGTAAAAGTACATGAGCACATGGTATGTTAAATATTTTTCTATATGTATCATAATCTTATGTGTTGGGTGGGAGTACCCATGTGGTGATTCATTTGTGATTTCATTGGTGTTAAACATGTAGATTTATCATTTGTGAGTCACATAATTATGCCTTATCATCATACATGCAAGTGTGATTATGATTTATGATGAATGATGTGGATTGGGTGTATCGTATAATCTTGTGTATTTGGTGGAAGCATGCATGTGGTGTATCACTTGTGATTTCATTGGTGTTAAATCTGTGAATTTATCATTTGTGAGTCACATAAGTATGCCTAATTATCATCCATGCAAATATGATCATGATGACTGATGAATGATGGTGGAATGAGTGAAGTTCCATTATGATTTCATTGGTGGTGAATATATGAGTTTATCATCTTTAAATCACATAAATATGACAACATATCATACATGCAAATATAATTATAATTTCTGATGAATGACTGTAGAATGAGTGAGGTTCCAATACGATTTCAGTGGTGTTGCATATGTGATGTGAATTTATCATGTATAAATCACATCAGGATGCCTAATTATCATACATGCCAATATGATTATGATTTCTGATAAATGAATGTAAATTGAGTAAGGAGACGAGACATGTTGAGAAGGAGTATGATCAATCAAGCAATCAATCTCATGATAGAGGTACGGTGATGTATAATGTCCTATCTATCAGAAGAGAACATGTTATTAATAACCCATACACTAATTACTAATTTAGTGAACTCCAAAACCTGACACCACTCTATATTCCATATAATAATGATAATGATGATAATGATAATGATGATAATGATGATGATGAATGAGGTAAAGGCATATTACATACATATTGAAGAGGAGAGAATATATTTCCCTTGAAACCTTTTATTAGAAATAATTCATCTGAATGTTATACAACAGATGATAATATAATGTACTTATATTGTTTATAAGCAAAAACTCATTGCGATGGGGAATGAATTTAAAACCCTAAATGTATGAGACCTCTTTCTTTAATGAGAGATCTAGAGAAAATAAGTATGTACAGAAGAGAATGGTGAACGTAGTTGTCAATTTTCCTATTCGATCAAGGTATTACTCAACCTGGAGACAATGTATGACCGGCGTGGGTGAAGATGACACTGTGTATCGACTAGTCTAAACCTTGAACGGCCTATAATGAAGGACTGGATGGAGAGAAACCATTATGGGGTTGATAACTATGTGAGAACACCAAAACTCCCTTCCTCCACTGTTTATTATTCCCTAGGATCAAAACTCTCTTGATTGATTTTACTAGTTGTTTCTTGCAAGTGTAGAGCGTTCCATTTCTGATGTTTATGTTGATGATATCAGTAGATATATGTTTGATGCTGGAATTTCAGGTAGTGGCTAGATTCATCTAGATCCAGACCTGACTGTTGAGTTAAATACCTTGTTTAGTGAAGAACCTGATAGAGTGAAGCACCTCGTTTGAGTGATGCCCTTTGATAGAGTAATGCAGAAAGCTATTCACCTGCAAGATTTTCCTCTACCCATGTAGGACAGCTAACATAGATAATTTATCCTTAAACCTGAAAGGGGAGAACTAGAGCCAATATTCTGCTCAGTCCTGGACCAAATCAACACTAAGAACAAGTAACATAGATCTTGCCATTGACTGCTTGCTGCAGGGATCCACAAACTTGGAAGTGGAGAAACCGGAGTGTATACAGTTGGTTCTTTTTCAGATTACACATATGCCAGTCGAAGATGAGCAGTAAATGTAATTGAACGACATATATATGTATATATATATATATATATATATATATATATATATATATATATATATATATATATATATATATATATATATATATATATATATATATATAGCTGGTGATGTTGATATTATATTTGGCACATCAACTATACATGTATAGTTATAGATATATATGTATATGACCTTTTAGTATTGAATTGTATTGTGGGTGATTTTTTGTTTAATGTAATGATCAATAACCCAATTTATGTTTATTAAATCATAAAATTAGATCATACCATCTATTGAGTGTTTTTCTTGTGCATAGTTAAGTTGTTTAATTAAAACAAACCCTAGATAATAATTAATTAACTGAGAGAGGAGAGGCAAGGAACCATCAATAGGATATTGTTGGTTGTAAGGGAAAACTTTTCATTTGGTTTTCTTGAGATATTCCTTGGCTCTCCGAGACTCTATTTATGGACTCAAGGAACTGAGACATTAAAGGTTAACTTAATTAGAACGGGCAGGATCACATTGGGAACGAGGAACGTGATTGTCCTCTATCTCTTTGAGATTGTCCCCAAAACAACCGACAATGTACCTATGTCAAGGGTTTTCATATCTTGTTTACACGCAGCCTTATATCGCATTTGGGGGTCCTCTGGTTTGCCTCTTCCCTGTGGCTAGTTTTTCGTGTAGGAGATCTTTGGGAAAACGTTTATCCTCCATTTGAGATACATAACCCAGCCACCGGAGGCGTCTCTGCTTGAGGAGGGAGTGCATTGTTGTAATATCCGCTCTTTCATGCACATGTTTGTTTGTTATATGGTCTTTCCACGATATGCCCAGGATATGTCTCAGACATCTCATGTGGAGGGAATTCAAGTGTCTTTTCTGTCATGAGTACCCTCCAGGATTCAGACCCCATGAGTAGTGTGCTGACAACACACGCTTTATATACTTGAACATTTGTAAGCGCTGTTAGTTTATCGTAATTAATAACCAAGATAATCGAAATTGTCCACCATGTACAATTTTTCCGCATTAACATATATTTTTTTTTTCTCCGTATTAGTTTTATCTGTATGCAGTATCTTTGCGTTTGCTATGTTAAGATTTAAGTTGTGATGGTCACTATTAAATTGGGTTGAGGTTATTAGTTTTTCTATGCCATCTGTGATGTGGTATTTTATGGCCACCAATATTTAGGGCGTCATATTACTCCTTTGTTATATTGTTATACCATCACTGACATGTCTCATTATATTTTCGGCGTGCAGGTTAAACAAATATGGGAACAGTACACAGCCCCGACGGACCCCTTGCTTGATGTCAAAACAATCTGATGTCTCGCAATTTATTCTAACCGCTGCTTGTTGGCCTAGTTCAGTGGCTCTCAACCTTTTTTGGCCATGCACCCCTTCACCATATGTTCAGAATGTCATTCCCTCCATCCTTTTCGTATTTCCTCCCTATAAATCCCCCCCCCCAACATTATACGTAAATATGGAAGCTAAATTTAATAACACATACTAGAACAAGTCTAGACACCTACATAAAACGTGATTTCCAGGTCTGCGTTTGTTATAAAACCAATTTCAGAAGAGCGAGAAGTACAGAACCGTAAAGTATGGAGGGAAGAACAATATCAAGTAATCGGTTCTTGTATTAACACAATCTTGAAATAATCTTAAGGGGGGGGGGGGGATTTCCCACCGGTTGAGAACCACTGGTCTAGATAGAGCATTTTTATGAGTTGTACTGTATGTCATGGAGAGCCCATGGTTTTCATAATTTTCCAAAGTTTCTGATGTTATACACAGTCAAATGCCTTTGAATAACCCACAAAACATGAGCATAGGTAGTTTAGATT
>OY992896.1:54934988-54959988 GCA_963921405.1 Cepaea hortensis
CTACTACTACTACTACTACTACTACTACTACTACTACTACTACTACTACTACTACTACTACTACTACTACTACTACTACTACTACTACTACTACTACTACTACTACTACTACTACTACTACTACTACTACTACTACTACTACTACTACTACTACTACTACTACTACTACTACTACTACTACTACTACTACTACTACTACTACTACTACTACTACTACTACTACTACTACTACTACTACTACTACTACTACTACTACTACTACTACTACTACTACTACTACTACTACTACTACTACTACTACTACTACTACTACTACTACTACTACTACCACTACCACTACCACTACCACTACCACTACCACTACCACTACCACTACCACTACCACTACCACTACCACTACCACTACCACTACCACTACCACTACCACTACCACTACCACTACCACTACCACTACCACTACCACTACCACTACCACTACCACTACCACTACCACTACCACTACCACTACCACTACCACTACCACTACCACTACCACTACCACTACCACTACCACTACCACTACCACTACCACTACCACTACCACTACCACTACCACTACCACTACCACTACCACTACCACTACCACTACCACTACCACTACCACTACCACTACCACTACCACTACCACTACCACTACCACTACCACTACCACTACCACTACCACTACCACTACCACTACCACTACCACTACCACTACCACTACCACTACCACTACCACTACCACTACCACTACCACTACCACTACCACTACCACTACCACTACCACTACCACTACCACTACCACTACCACTACCACTACCACTACCACTACCACTACCACTACCACTACCACTACCACTACCACTACCACTACCACTACCACTACCACTACCACTACCACTACCACTACCACTACCACTACCACTACCACTACCACTACCACTACCACTACCACTACCACTACCACTACCACTACCACTACCACCACTACCACTACCACTACTACCACTACCACTACTACCACTACCACTACCACTACCACTACCACCACTACCACTACTACCACTACCACTACTACCACTACTACCACTACCACTACTACTACTACTACTACTACTACTACTACTACTACTACTACTACTACTACTACTACTACTACTACTACTACTACTACTACTACTACTACTACTACTACTACTACTACTACTACTACTACTACTACTACTACTACTACTACTACTACTACTACTACTACTACTACTACTACTACTACTACTACTACTACTACTACTACTACTACTACTACTACTACTACTACTACTACTACTACTACTACTACTACTACTACTACTACTACTACTACTACTACTACTACTACTACTACTACTACTACTACTACTACTACTACTACTACTACTACTACTACTACTACTACTACTACTACTACTACTACTACTACTACTACTACTACTACTACTACTACTACTACTACTACTACTACTACTACTACTACTACTACTACTACTACTACTACTACTACTACTACTATTACTACTACTACTACTACTACTACTATTACTACTACTACTACTGCTGCTGCTGCTACTACTACTACTACTGCTACTGCTACTGCTGCTTGCTGCTGCTGCTGCTTGCTGCTGCTGCTGTTGCTGCTGCTGCTGTTGCTGCTACTGCTACTACGACCTCAGCAACAACTAACACTACCAACCAATACAATCTCTTCACGTCGGTCACCACCACATGTGAGACAAACATCCATATCTGTCAAAGATCTATAAATAGAGTTTACAGAGTTAATAATATAAGTAATAGAGCTAAGACAGAGACTATTAAAGGACACCAGACAGGAGAGACACCAGCGCTATAAATAGCTTCACAACGTGACACACTTGTGTCAACTAAGAGGGCATTGAGTACCAGTGAGCGAGGGTTTCCCAAAACACTAGGAAACTAACCGCTTCGACGAGTAACCCTGGAGTACAGGTTACTCGAGGGAATTGACCAGCGTGCTGGGACACCACGCACGCAATACTTGTCAGTGCACGGAGGATCCAACGTCCGTGTTTGAACACGCTACTAGAAGCGTGAGGACAGACGGGGACTGAGACAGCTAGAGAACAGACGTGTTCCTTATGAATACAATAAGTTTATAGACAATAGTGATTGTTAGGCTTTAGATTCCATTCAGTGATTATTAGTATCATTATCACCTCTTCATTGCATCTGTGTAACGTACCATGATGTTTATTGTCAATGAAGTATTCCGCTCGCAGAGCTTGTTTGTAATCAGCTCTAAATAAATTGTACCTTTTGCAAACGACACGAGTTATTATTTCGTGTAGTGCAAAAGTAGGGGAGTCCTGAAATACCTGTCGCAAGCAAGTCGCTGACAGGCAGGACCCCATTTGGTGTCAGAAGTCCCTGAACTAACGTCAACAGCAACATTGGGCATTATTTCTGTGTTAAAAATATCTGAAATTAACGTAAATTATTTATCATACAATGTCAGAAATAGTTTTGTTGTGTGAATTAACGTTAGTAATTAACACCATTGCTACGTGATAATTAAGATGTTACCATTTGTGGAGCTTGAACCACAATGAAGAAAGATTAATTTGCAAGTTGTGTTATTCTACGGAATGTAATAGGGAATGAGTATGAATTTGTGGTAATGAAAATGTATACAAGTATGAATTTAAATTATCAAGCAAACCACCGTATACATTTCATTTTGTGTGATACAGCCATACGTAGTTATACCAAACAAGATAGGAAAGTGAAGACAAGACGACAGTGACTTTCATATGACGAATCATGTTACGAATCATGACGATCATTTATACTATCATAACCTTTATTCATTAACATCATTTATCATTATCTAAATCACATTTATGATTCATCAGCCACATGAAATATAAACATGTATTTATATCATACGCATGTTTCTAAAGTATTGATGCTCTACTAAACAGAAGCATCCGATCTGTTGTCAAGTCGATCATTTTTGTGTGTCTGGAAAACAGCGGTGGAACATCCCAAGGGCCGTATTTTCCGACGAATTAGATGAGTATATTTTCGAAATATTTTGATATCCACTATGTTAACCATGCATCTATATTTTCAGGGAGAATGTAAATAACACATAACTACAAACCATTGTGTAAAACTATTGTGATATCATTATAAAGTAAACATAAGCCACAAAATGGCATCATTAAGTGATTGTATCCAGGCGGGCAAAGAAATGGGCCATACTGTAGAGAAATTAGAGAAATGGGCGGATCAAAGATACAAAGAAGAACTAGCTCGAGCAGAAAAGAAAGCTGCTCTAGAGAGAGACGAAAGAGCATTAGAGAGGCAACATCAAAAAGAGATGCAAGAAGTCGAGGAAGCCACCAAACGAAAACAGCTAGACTTAGATCATGCCACTAAACAGCAGCAGATACAGTTAGAGTCAGAAACTAAATTAAAGATGAAAGAAATGGAGATAGATTCAAACATACAGATAGCCTCGAGTAAACAAAAGAGCCAGGAAGAACAAAATAAGTTTAGTAAATATAAAGGCCTAATCAAACCATATAGCGTAGGCGATTCAATCTCAGCATGGACTGAGAATATAGAATTTCAACTTAAGACTCAGAAAATACCTTTGGATGACTGGGCAATGATCTACATGAGAAATCCTAGTGGGGGGCCATTAAAGGTTATAGAATCAATACCTACAGAACTAAGGAATAATTATCAGTACATCCACGATAGGATCATGCAGCATTTCCTTCTGGATGCTACGGGTTATCAAATTCAGTTTTCCCAAATAAAACCTAAGCCAACTGAAACCTTCCTAGATTACATCTCTAACGTGCAAAGTACATTTAATAAATGGATTAAAGCAGCGAAAGAGGGCAACAACTTTGATAAATTACAAGATCTCATTGTAATGGACAAGGTGATATCCACTGTCCTTACCCCTTTTGCGAAGTTTCTCCAACAATCAGATATAGAATCCATTGAGCAACTAGAAAAACGGGGGTCGGCATATTTTTTTCTTCTAATCGTGACATATTTAAGACCACGACACATGATACAGAGATCACTGCTTTTGTGAAGAACGTACCCAGTAGATCCTATAATCAGAAAGAGTATCATAAGAAAGACAAACCTTACCAGAAGCCACCTCAATGTGGATATTGTAAATTGTTTCATCCTAGCTACTCTATGTGCGACAAGAACCCGGCATATCCCTCACACTTAGAAACAGTAATAAAGAAGCAGGAAGGTAGACGAAATTCATTTAGACGGGCTATTAAATGTTATTTTTGTTCCTGCTATGGCCATTATTCTGCTAAGTGTCTTGGTAGGCAACGTATGAAGGCAAATAATGCTGTGATAATCGATACGTCATCAGACGATGATAGCGTAATTGACTCTGAACTTGTAAATGTATTACCAGAGAGTGAATGTGAAAGTGTGGCATTAGTTACAGATATATTAGACTTTAAGAGATGTCAGACATGTCACCAATTTCATGTGGATGGAAAATTGAAATGTGGTCACGTCATACCATTTTCAAACGAAGATGCCAACGCAGCTAGTGCCTCCAGAGGTAAATTGAAGTTCTACGATGCACTGGTCAATGATCAACCATGCCATTGTTTACTGGATAGCGGCAACACTTTACTTGGTTTAAGAAAAGTGCTTGTCAGACCAGAAGATTACACGGGTGAATTTGTCAAATGCCGTACTTTCTCAGGAACCATTGAGAAATACCCACTGGCAAAAGCGCATATTAATACCCCTTTCCTTACCGGCACATTTACTTGCGCAATCCTGCAAGATCACTGCACGGATATGATTTTAGGCTGTTTAGCTTCATTGAAGCAATGTACTGACGACGATATAGTAGCCTGGAAACATACAAACATGGCTAATGCTGTAACAAGGTCAGATACTGAAACACACTATACTGACCTACAAAATGATATGTTACAGCTGGTAACACCCAGCGGTGCCGATAACAACACTACTCGACAAAAATTTATCGAGGCACAACGCACAGATCAAACTATCGCACCTTATTTTAAATTGTTAGGTGAGCGAGCGAAAGTGACTAAAAATGCATCTTGGTATTTTAGAATATTCAACGGAATTCTCATGCGTTATTACACAAATAATAACCATGAAATTTATCAGACGGTGTTACCTGTAACATACCGACAAAATGTGCTAAAGATCGCACATGAGTCACCGTTTGCTGGACATTTGGCCTATGACAAAACCAGAGCCAGAATTTTGTCACACTTCTACTGGCCTAAATTCTGTACTGATATAAAATTTTTCTGTCGTTCATGTACTATTTGTCAACATCTTGTAAGAAAGGGAAAGCATGTGACGGCCGAAGTTCAACGGTCATTATTAGAATCTAGACCATTTGAGTGTGTAGCGGTCGATATTGTTGGACCCCTAAATCAGGTGTCGAGCAAAGGAAACCGATTCATACTTACTCTCGTGGATCTATGTACCAGGTGGATCGAAGCTATTCCACTAAAATACATCACCTCCAAAGATGTGGCAAATGTATTTTTGCACTTATTTTGTCGTTTTGGCTTTCCACGAACGATTCTATCGGATCGCGGAACGCAGTTTATTTCGGCTGCTACGCAAGCCTTAACAAAATTGTTAGGCATAGAACAACATTTCTGTACCCCGTACCACCCAATGAGCAACGGGATCATAGAAAAAATTAACGGGGATCTCAAACACATGCTGGCTAAAGTAACAGCGGAAAACCCATCTGATTGGGACACGCTATTGCCAGCAGTGCTATTTGCCCATCGAGAAATACCGCACTCGAGTACGGGTTTCTCACCTTTTGAATTAGTCTATGGGGCGAACCCTCGAGGACCCCTAACAATATACCATCAGCTAATTACTAGCTTACCAGAAAACCCAACATCAGTAACACCGTATGAGATGGTAACAGAGACACGCGATAGAATAATGAGAGCGTGTGAAATAGCCAAATCATCTTTGGAGAGGAAAGGACAGATGTACCGCGACTAAGCAAATAAGGGTACTAAAACAATTCATCTTGAACCGAATCAGAAGGTTCTGCTTTTACTACCAGATAAAAGTAATTTGTTACTAACATCGTGGCAAGGGCCATTCAACGTTGAACGGAAGGTATCAGATGTCGATTATGAAATATCGATAAAGGGAAAATTAAAGATATTTCATATCAACATGCTGAAACCATACTTCTCACGACAAGAACTACCGACAGACGAACAAGATGCACCCACACCAATTAATCGGACGACAGACGTACACAACACAACTACACTAGGTAGGGCGACGCATGACAGCGACATCGCAAACACACTTAGCCAGGTAACAGCACACACAGCTAGTACAACAACAGTACTGAACGAGACAGATGATGACGAAATAGAACTACCTGTCCCTACAGTAGACACGACTGGGACCATTGAGAGCATACGGATAGAAAGCAAACTGACAGACGATCAACAACGACAGATAATAGAATTAGTGACAGAGTACAGAGACATTTTCTACGACATCCCAGGAAAGACAGACAGAATACAGCACTCCATTATTTTGACTGATAACACCCCAATCAAGTGTCGACCTTATTACATCCCACTGAATTATAGGGCTAATCTCGACAAAGAATTACTATCTCTTGAGTCGAGTGGAATAATTCGGAAATCTCAGTCAGAATATTCTTTCCCTATCGTCCTTGTCGCCAAAAAAGACTCAACAATTCGACTCTGCGTCGATTATCGGCGTTTAAACAGAGTCACCAAAATTGATGCTGAACCAATCCCAGCATGCGAGGACTTGATCCTTGATATGTCTACATCTCCCATCTTTTCCAAACTGGATCTCACGAAAGGATATTGGCAAGTTCCGATGGAAGAAAATTCAATTCCTTTAACAGCTTTTTCCACACCTTTAGGTCTCTATGAGTGGCGTTTTCTTCCTTTTGGCCTTCGTAATGCTCCAGCGACTTTCGTCCGTCTAACTAGGGATCTTCTTCAC
This sequence comes from Cepaea hortensis, assembly GCA_963921405.1. NCBI lineage: Eukaryota > Metazoa > Mollusca > Gastropoda > Stylommatophora > Helicidae > Cepaea > Cepaea hortensis. The sequence continues at coordinate 54,942,090 of OY992896.1, forward strand.
GGGGTGACCAATACATCCACATACATTGATGACATATGTGTTCATACTGTAGACTGGACATCACACCTACAGAAACTACGACATGTCTTCGATAGGTTGCGATTATTCGGGCTTAAAGTCAAGCCCACTAAAGAAGAGTTGGGCATGGAAGAAATAGACTTCCTAGGCCATACCATCTGCAGGGGCCAACTTAGAACAGATGAAAAGATTGTTTCCAAGATTCTCAATTTGACTATGCCAACGACCAAGCAACAGGTCCGAAGTCTACTTGGTCTTGTGAATTATTATAGTAAATTTATTCCCAATCTGGCGGAAATCACCAGTGTTTTTTCCAATATTTGGAAAGCTTCGGCAAAATTGGATATTGAAGATGCACGGTTAATTAGTGCATTATCAAAACTGAAATATTTATTCAGCGTTCCACCTATATTGTGTTTGCCTAACCAAAATCTTACCTACTTTTTAAGTATAGACGCAAGTGCCATTTCCATATCGGGAATCCTAGGCCAGTTTTACGAAGGGAAGTTCCACCCAGTGATGTACGTAAGTCGTAAGATCAGCCCAGCTGAATCAAGATACTCAGCATCAGAATTGGAGGGCCTCAGCATAATCTATTGTGTTAGAAAACTTCATAGGTTTCTGGCAGGAGCACAGTTTGTGATCCAGACCGATAATTCTCCGCTTTCTGTGATGCAGTCTGGCATTCCCCATAACAATAGGGTCTACAGATGGGCCTTGATACTGCAGAACTATGCATTTACCATCCAGCATTTAAAGGGGAGTTTGAACTCTTTGGCAGACACTTTGAGTCGACCGTCAAACATTGAAATACCTGAGGTACAGGAAGAGATCGACCAGGGATCACCAGAAACAGTGACACTGTAATTACTTATTAGATCAGTGCCGTATGTGGTGAAAAAGTTACACTGTAAGTGCGTTATCATCGCCAAGTGTATAAACTGTGTGTGTAACATTGCCATTATGAGGAGAACGAACAGACGCATAAGTAGTATGTCTGCAGCGCTAACACATATATAACCCATATTTACATTGAACTGTTAGATGTGAACCTACACGAATTGGTAGGGAACTATATATATATACACTATCCATGAAGGAGAGCATATAAGACTTTGGCTAAATGAACTATGTTATGAAAATAGTCTACAAAGAACAGTGCTCCATCATCACACCCGAAAGGACGACATTAGTTAGTGTAATGATATATAAACGTAATTGTGATATGTACATAACATTGTTTTATAAACAGTACGCATAACTTCTTTTTTGTATGAATAATTGAATTGCAAAATGTTCAAATGCATATATAACTTTATTTATGTCATGCAATAGTATAAATCACCTACATGTAGTTAATAACCCATTTAAGTTAACACCTATATTAGAAATGCAATTGTTAAGTATTACTTTACTTTATTACCGCGCAAACATAATCATTTATAAATTCATTATTTAAAATATCATTTCGAAACTAACCCAACCATTTAGGAATTAACATCATTTCATGTACCAATAACACTTTAAGGTAATTAACCCATTTTGCTTAAATGTAATCAATTAGTTAGATTATTTCCCTTAGGATAAATTTAAAACAGCACACCAAATTACATTAGTTAGTATTACAGGATCGGTAACAAACCATCCTCACAAACTTGTATATTTTGTATAGGCAAGACCCCATTTGCATAAGCATGACACGTGCAAAGAAACGGCACAGTCATTTGGCGTGAAGACTTGTATAATTCAGCCAATCATTTAGTGTAAATATGTAATGTTCATTGAATTGATATTATGAACCATATTTTAATGACGAATGAATGTTTTAACACAACGATGGTATGAAAGTGGATGAAAGATGTGTAGATGAGAGGAGAGAATGAATACGATAGTAAACATTGAAAGAGAGAGAGAAAGAGAGAGAGAGAGGTAGCGGCAAATTTGTTTTGCACCGCATAAAACGTCTTGTTGTGACTTGTCTGTGTCTATCTAGGTAACCAATGTGTTGTCAAGTTTTTAAGTGTGTTACTGCCATACTTTAGTAGTAGTAGATAGAGAAAATACTTTGAGCATCTTAAAACGAAATTGTGGTCATAAATAAGGATAACAGACATTTGTAGCCACAATAAACCGATTTACGGCGCTCGAAGTGATACACACATGTAGAATAGAGACGCATACACATGTTAGTAAACTAAGTACACTGTAGTTTATTAGAAAACACACAAACAAACAGGAAAACAAACACATAAAACTTGCATACACCATTTGTTTCAAAGAACAGTAACTCGAATCAGGGGACACAATAACTTTTTTAAACCCGTAATGTAACATTGAAAATGTTTTTTTTCACAAGCGGAAGCTAGAAGGTGAAGAGTAGAACTTGATGTATACGAGTTGGAGTTGATATTATTGGGAACATGAACATTTTATGCTCATGTGTTGTACTCATAACAGAGTCAACTTGTATTGGGTTGTCATTTTGGGCAATATGAGGACAGGTCAAAAGACATAAGTCAACGGACGGAAGTCAAAGGACATAGGGTCATAAGACGGAAGTCAGGACATAAGTCATAAGACAACGGTTCCGGATCAAAACAATTCCCAAGAAGATCTATAACCAACTGTACTGATACGAGGGGCTACTCAATTAACCGAGTGAATTAATAGATCAGTGTGAATAAGGAAAGAAGAGAGTTTGTTTTATCCCCAAAAGAGAGATTTACAACTTATAAGATCTTTGACAAAATTGGACAGCCAATTTTTTGTGTGTGACCATACAACGTGTTACAAGCAATGAGATAAAAGGTTGCAACACTCCACGGAGAGAGGAGGAGCCTGTCAAAGCTCTATAAATAGAGTTTACAGAGTTAAGAATATAAGTAATAGAGCTAAGACAGAGACTATTAAAGGACACCAGACAGGAGAGACACCAGCTCTATAAATAGCTTCACAACGGGACACACTTGTGTCAACTAAGAGGGCATTGAGTACCAGTGAGCGAGGGTTTCCCAAAACACTAGGAAACTAACCGTCTCGACGAGTAACCCTGGAGTACAGGTTACTCGAGTGAACTGACCAGCGTGCTGGGACACCACGCACGCAATACTTGTCAGTGCACGGAGGATCCAACGTCCGTGTTTGAACACGCTACTAGAAGCGTGAGGACAGACGGGGACTGAGACAGCTAGAGAACAGACGTGTTCCTTATGAATACTATAAGTTTATAGACAATAGTGATTGTTAGGCTTTAGATTCCATTCAGTGATTATTAGTATCATTATCACCTCTTCATTGCATCTGTGTAACGTACCATGATGTTTATTGTCAATGAAGTATTCCGCTCGCAGAGCTTGTTTGTAATCAGCTCTAAATAAATTGTACCTTTTGCAAACGACACGAGTTATTATTTCGTGTAGTGCAAAAGTAGGGGAGTCCTGAAATACCTGTCGCAAGCAAGTCGCTGACAGGCAGTAAATATAACAGTATAACAGTATAATACGATCCACATATATGCATAATGTATCAACAGAAACAAGTTTGTTCAAGAAGCCGAAGACAACATCATTAAGACAATCTCATATCGCCTAGACAATGAAGAGAAAGACACAAGAAACACCACCATTCCAAACGGTGAGTACACTTAAAATGACTGCATTACCAGACGTACAATTCTTACTTTATAGGAAGCCATTGAAATTCATATAGAAAAGCCAACGGTGTGCAAACAAAAAGACACGATCATGAATTTAAACCTACTGTGGTAAACAATTCAAATTACCGCGGGAATATGTTTGCTGGTAGACAAGTAAATACCTGGATGGCTTGACCACGTGGTATGGTCGAAACAAGAACACAAAGCTGATCCACGACTTTGGTGATGGCTTGAGATGGCAGAACATGATCTCCCACGCTTATCGACATGACACATGATGATGTGTGCTGGTCGGTGGAAACATATACCTGCCGCTGCTGTGAATTGAATCCAGATCACTGTGTTAACGGGCAAATATATTAACCACTATGTCACTTTGGCTTCAACTTTCTTTAACTGAGAATCACAGATTCAATGATTATGTATACTCGTGCGCACGCACGCACACTCACACACACACACATTTTTTTTTTTGCATATCCTTTACAGGACATTGCTGTCAACACCAGCATCTTTCAGCTGTATGTTGATTTCTTGGCAAGATTACGCTCAGTAGTTTGCCATTGCCTTCTGAGCGGCCGGCTCACATACCCCGTAAGTTACCGATGCGATTCGAACCACTGCTGATTCTCACCGTCATCACGTACCACGAGAGTATACGAGATTACGGAGAAAAGTCATAACCTCTAAGCCACGAAGCCGGCATATATATATATATATATATATATATATATATATATATATATATATATATATATATATATATATATATATTGATTGATTTAGGAACCGTCATCACAGCATTCGGGACATTCCCATAAGCGCTCCGTCCCCATCTCTCTCTCTCTCTCTCTCTCTCTCTCTCTCTCTCTCTCTCTCTCTCTCTCTCTCTCTCTCTCTCTCTATATATATATATATATATATATATATATATATATATATATTCGGATGAGGGTTCGATGCTTGCACTCGTCTTTCGCTACGCGAGAGAAAGACTAGCCATATATCCCTCCGTGCACTCAGGCCTAGAATTGTAATGGTCCCATCATTTCATATATTTATAATATCAACATTAGGACCGGGTGTGAATATGAATATATAGTTTAGTCGATGGATCAACATCACGGCAACTGGTGCAACCCATAAGTGCTCCGTTCTCCTCCTAACTCAAACCTGAGTCTGGAGAAACTCAGCTCAGTGCACGAACTCCGTAGCACCGGCGAGGATACTGAAATACTTTGGGTAGATGTTTAACTAGACATTTTGCCCGGGCAGAGCCTTTAGGCTACTCTTTTTCGATTTCCAACTGCCAAGTCATTTGTTACGCGCGCAACAATACACACGGGCGTCCGATGTCACTACCAAGCGACCAGGGGACATTTTTATTACTAGAGGTCCACGAGAAAAAATCCCAGTCATCACCGGGGCTTGAACCCGGGACCCCCAGCACTTGAGGCGGACACCATACCTCGAGACCACGCAACCCCCAAATAAGGAAACAATTTAGCAGTAAATTTATATGTTACATTCGTAGAATACCAAGGATCCGGCGGTGGTGGGGGGGGGGGAGGGGTGGTGGTGGGGGGGGGGATTTTCTAGGATCTTGAAAAAAAAAAAAAAAACCTATCTGGCAAACATTATCATATCTGGGAAACTGAAAAATGTGTGATATAAAATGTCTCAGTGGTATGCAAAGGCAGTAGCGAATTATTCGCACCAGGACATGTAGGTTCGCTCGGCAACGAAAGCGCGGATAGGCCGACAAGTACTGGCACTCTATCACCAGCTCAGCCAGTGAATAGAATCGACATCATGAACGCTCATAGAGAGATCGGCCGAAACGAAGACTTTTTTAATCTGAATACGCTGGCGTCTGGACGGAAGGAGCAGTGCATTAAGTGTGCAAGCAGGCTCGTTAATCAGAATTGAGAAAGGAGAGAGAAAGGAGGGCGGGGGGGGGGGGAGGGGGGGGTGTTTGGAGAGTTGGCTATGGAACCTTGACAGCTTTACACAGAATGCGACCAGATCACATTTGAGCGTATCTGGAGTGCAATGATGGTAATTTGTACCAAACTGAGCTGAACTGAACATGAAGTGAACAGTGAGGGAAAACGTTGTCTTTAGGCAGGGTCTAACACAGTGGCAGTAGTTGGTCGCATATCCTTTACAGGGTGTGGCAGTCAACGCCAGCGTTTTTTTTTGTTGTGATTTCTCGGCAAGTTTACATTCAGTAGTTTGCCATTGCTTTCTGAACGATCAGACTCGTGCCTTTGTAGGGAAACTAACGCGAGGCGGTCTGCTTCCTAATCGCCAGCAGCTGTGTTTCGACTACGGTGTGGGCATTTGCGAATTGTATTGGTAACCACTTCTCCACTGAGCCGGTAGTGCGAGTAGCCGCACGATGTTAATGGAACACGTGACAGGAACATCATACGGCGGGGAAATTGGCGAAGGATTGGGCGTTCTACGTGGGGCTGTGATGAATGCGAGATTGCTTGCTTGCTTGCTTGTGTTCATTGGCTTGAGCTCCAACGCAAAGTCCTGTATGTCGGATGAAGGCATCCTGTAGTCCAACATCAGTGTGATGTCATACAGGACCTGAGGTTTGCGTGAGTATCCGTTGTCCCATGTCTGGCTTATTGGTGTGCAGACTGGTGGTTCCTCGCCATACAGACAGACACTCTCCGACTTCGGAGGAATCGGCGATCCTATTGACTTCAGCCAGGACCCCGAAGGGACCTGTTGCCCAGGACGCTCGGCGAGGACGCGTCAATAGGTCTTGGCCAGTATATAACCCGGCCCTGGTGCCTTGGTAACAATGCGAGATAATGCTAAGGGCCTGGTATATAGTGATTATTGCTACAACACTGCAGGTAATATGCCGTTAGTGCTCAGCTTCTGCCTCAGTGACACACGTTCCACGTGACGAGTTTACTCTTAACGTCGTACCTAGCGGAAGGAACTTCTTAAACCGATCGTTGAACCAGGTCCGCTGTCGTAATCATCATCACCATCATCATCATCATCATCATCATCATCATCATCATCATCATCATCATCATCATCATCATCATCATCATCATCATCATCATCATCATCATCATCAATCATCATCATCATCATCAATCATCATCATCCATCATCATCAATCATCATCATCATCACCATCATCATCACCATCATCACCACCACCATCACCATCACCACCATCACCATCACCATCACCATCACCACCACAACCACCACCATCACCAATCTTCATCACCAATCATCACCAATCATCATCAATTATCATCATCAATTATCATCAATCATCATCAATCATCATCATCATCATCATCATCATCATCATCATCATCATCATCATCATCATCATCATCATCATCATCATCATCATCATCATCATCATCATCATCATCATCATCAATCATCATCATCATCATCAATCATCATCATCATCATCATCATCAATCATCATCATCCATCATCATCAATCATCATCATCCATCATCATCATCACCATCATCATCACCATCATCACCACCACCATCACCATCACCACCATCACCATCACCATCACCATCACCACCACAACCACCACCATCACCAATCTTCATCACCAATCATCACCAATCATCATCAATTATCATCATCAATTATCATCAATCATCATCAATCATCATCAATCATCATCATCATCATCATCATCATCATCATCATCATCATCATCATCATCATAATCTGCCATATTTGCCGACAAGTGTCGTGGGGAGGAATAGTTGAAGTTTCAACTCCCGATGGGTGGCACTGGATAGTGTCATTCCGTGTGATTGTACAAGGTCTTTGATATCGTCAATCCATTTTTTTTTCTCAGGGGATCCTCTTGCTCTATTATCAAATTTTGTTTGATGTAGCACCACTGCGGATAATTGATGGTGTTGCATTCTAACGAGATGACTGAACTATTTTATTTTCTGCCTTTCAATATATGTGATACAAGGTTTTGATCCCACTGTGTGTCTGGTAACATAATTTCTTACTTTGTCTTGAATTGCTACGTTGGCAGCTCTCCTCAAGTATCTCATATCGCCGGTGTTGATTTTGCGTAAGAGTGATTTGGGTAATGTCCAAATTTAACATGTGTAGCATAGAGTTAGTGTGGATATTCTATTGTTTATCTATCGTTTTGCGGACATAAGTATATTTAGATATTTTAGTTGATATATAACAGCACATGCTAAGTGACATCTGCTTTCTATGTCAATTCTAGAGCCTTCTATGACCATGCTTCCTAGATATTCATATTCTGTAACTTATTTAGGGGTGTACTATTTATACGGACTAGCAGATCTGCTATCTTGCATTACATCAATTTTGATTGTATTTATGTTCAAATTAAACTTGCTGCATGTTGAACTCGTCGATATAAAACAGGTGCTCTTCTGTGATAATACAGCCTAGATATTTAAATTGCATAACGTGTTTAAGAGGTGTACTATTTATCAGTATATTTACTGCCATAATACTGTACTTAAAAGTGACATGCTCGTCACATCTGTGTCATTGATTCGTGAGTGGATAGACTGTTTGGCAGTATAACCGATATAACCGCGCTTTCTAAGTAGCTTTATTGGGGATAGTCTATCTATTTTAATATAAATGTTGAAGAAAATATAAATCTTAATGCTGCTATAAAGGCGACTTAGTTAGGGATCTCACATTAAATAGATTATAATAATGAGGTGGAGGTGTTCACTCTCCTTTCTTGCCACCACTGTCTTCCCTAGCTGGGAGAATAGTCAGATACCCCAAAGCTATGTCTCAACCTGGTTTCTATCTTGTCTTTCAAAGAAAAGCAAACATCCATTATCTAGTTCTTGTGCAGAATTTTGTTTTCTTTCGCATATCCTTTACAGGACATTGCAGTTAACACCAGTATTTTTCAGCTGCTGTTGATGTCTTTTCAAGTTTTAAGTTCAGTAGTTTGCCATTGCTTTCTGAACGACCGGCTGATATACCTCCTTAAGTAACCAGTGCGACGCGATCCGCTGCGAATATCTTCGCAGCTGTGTTTCCCACGTGGGTATATGGGATTACCAACAACGTCCTTAACACCTTCGCCAGGGAGACCGGCGAATATAATTGTGCAGAATAGAAGGAATAAAATAACATGATATAATCACTAATGTGTAGCTGAGAGAGAAAGATAAAGAGTGAGAGAGAGTTTGAGAGAGAGAGAGAGAGAGAGAGAGAGAGAGAGAGAGAGAGAGAGAGAGAGAGAGAGAGAGAGAGAGAACGAACTAATGAACGAACGGACATTATTTTCAAAGGGTAACAAATTGGGCACGCAGGCACGTCTTACACTCGGCCCTTCCTATCACTCATCTTTCGTTTATCAATAGTGTAAGAGAGAGAGAGAGAGAGAGAGAGAGAGAGAGAGAGAGAGAGAGAGAGAGAAGAGAGAGAGAGAGAGAGAGAGAGAGAGAGAGAGAGAGAGAGAGAGAGAGGGGGGGGGTGAGAGTCAATCAGGTAATCAAGAGATGAGGAAATGACCGTGGCTTAAATAGGAGACACGGTGAGAAAATCTGATAACAGTAGAAGTCAACCACAGCATATTTGACTGTTATTTCTTGGCAAGTTTACGTTCAGTAATATGCCATTGCTTTCTGAAGACTTGGCACTCATTTGGGAACTAACGCAAGGCTGTCTACTCCCAAATCGCCGGCAGTTGTGTTTGGAACGCGGTTTGCGAAATATCTAATCGTATTCGCAACCCCTTCGCCACACAGCCGGCTTACATACAGTACATTTGTGTAATTGATATTGTTAATGTAGCCTTACACCCAGATGATTGCATGCTACCTCTAGGGCTGGATACGAGCTGCTCCCGTCACGACCGAGCCATGTCTCTCTGGGACGAGACGGACAGAAAGACTCTGGGTGTGAACCCGGCTGACTATAACTACCCCTTTGAGAATCTGGTCTTTGAAGGCGGGGGGAACAAGGCTTTCGCTTACTGCGGTGCAATCCAAGTGAGTAAACATCGTTGTTTGTGAAAGGTGTTTGTAGCAATTCTAGATTATTCAGGTACTGAGAGCATGCGAATTTCCTGTGGAGGTATACAGGTGTGAAATTTGGACATTTAACAAATTAAGAGAAACTCACATATGAATATGAACATCACAGGAGAGTTTCATAAATTCATTAGCTGAAAATACAAACAAACAACTCTCATCAACAAGAATTCGGTAATGAACTATATACATTTATTTGGTTGTTTCGGGATTTGAGGTGTTTAGATTGAGCACAACCCACTACTGGCAACGCTGATCGTATTTCGGTACAAACCTTGGACCTTGTCCACGTCAGATTGGAAGCACTAGACTCGAGTTTCGCTCTTGTTTGAACTCGTCAGAAATGCATATCTCTGGTGCGATCCCCAGTGCGATCCCGGGTCCATTCAGGGATATGCACTACTGACGACCCCAAATGAGAGGGAAACTCCAGTCTAGTGCTTTCAGTCTGACGTGAACAAGGCCCAAGGTTAGCACCGGAACCCGATCAATGAAATAGATATCAATAAAACAAAATACGAGGACATTGAAATATTGTAGACTTAAAATGGACATGATAATCTAGGAAAGACAATTTTGGAGGTAAGTGTATCGGGGAGTCGATAAAAAAGATGACCACAACGTAGACAAAGTGATAGTGTAACCATGGCATCAACTGAGGCGGGACATGTGGCTTCTGATAGAGATACATTTCGAACGACTGCTATAAGTCGAAGTTCTGCACACGACTTAGCACAGGATGATAATTATGATGTGTGTTTTTGAATGGCCAAAGTACCTAAATTATCCGACCATTATTTCCTGTGCTGTTGTCATCAATTCCAGAGTTAGTAAACCTCTCTATTTCACCCTCTCAGCTGTCATCACATTCCACCTATAGTTAGCTAGTCGTTAGATTATTCTTACTGCACATCGTATCATTCAGTTTAAAAGTGCAGTTATCCTTCCTCAGTATCTCCCTCAGCGTGTAGCGACTGACAACACCAGCTCTATGTTGGTTAACTATTCTTTTCTGCCCTCTTGTTTAGCTTCTTGCCTGGCTTCATCTCTTTTAACTTCTTATTATTGCATTATTGTCAAAGCTGCATATTCAAAGTCATCACTTTACTTGTACCATCGCCCTGCTTATTTTAAATCATTCAATGTATCAGGCCAGTCCATTGCTGGTCCGCTGTCCACAGTTTATATTCCTTCTCGGCTTTAAAATAACAATATTTCAAATGCGCGAAATATATCACCTAATATAACCTCCTATTTGGACAGAACGACACTATATCGCCATGCTAGGGTCGTTGTGTCATTTGTTTTGTTTCGTGAGACCTCCCGCAATTTCAATGCTCAGTGAACGGATATTTACATTATAACACGTGTTCAATTGATTGCACCATGTTTGGTCCACATCTACTGTTTGTTTAGCACTAAATCAGTTAATTACAAAGCAGTTCCCCTATCTCTGGATTGTGTGTCTGCAGTGTCTGGAGGAGCTAAATATCATGTCTCAAATCAAGCGGTTTGCAGGTAGCAGTGCAGGCGCTCTAACCGCAGCCCTTATCGCCGTGGGTTACACATCGGAAGACATTCGAGAATTTATGACAGACAACATTGAAAAAATCTTACTTGGTAAGTAGTACACATTAAGTCATCTCTTAAAGAGGTGGAATTAGATTAGTATTTAGTTAGGAGGGTCTTCCCGAAAGAAAGATTGGAAGGTCTAACCGACACTTAGATCGGAGGATCTACCCGACACTTAAATAGGTGTATGTACCCTGAACGTAGATAGGAGTATGTACCCGGAACTTAGATCGGAGGATCTAACCAGCACTTAGATAGGAGGGTCTACCCGAAACAAAGATCAGAGGGACTATCCGACACTTAACTGGGAGTATTTACCCAACATATAGGTCGGAGAGTCTAACCGACACTTAGGTGGAATGATCTACCCGACACTTAGATCGGAGAGACTACCCGACGCATAGAAATGAGGATCTACCCGACACTTAGAAACGAGGATCTACTCAACACCTAGACCGGAGTATCCACCCGACAGTTAGAAATGAGGATATACCCGCCACTTAGATCGGTGCAAATACCCGACAAAAAGATCTAGTGATCTACCCGAAACTTAGACCATAGGACACTGTTAGACGCCCTAAAAACGGCTTGCATATATTAAAGTGCGGATAGATATCTATCCCGACTCGGTACTAAATTAACATATCCGAAGCGATTATATTGCAAAACTCAACTCCCCCTATCTAAGCACATAAAGCAGCGAAACGTACAAGACCAGAACTTAAACATGACATCTGCAGAAAACAGCTTTTCGAGTGATATTCGCTGGCACAGGAACGGAGCATTATTGGATGTAACATTGTCGTGATCAAGATGTAAACAGGTCATGATTGAGCACAGCACACACGAAAAGACCGGGATCAGGCCTCAGTTGGTCATATCTCCTAGATGTTTGATTTATTTCATTGTCCTCAGACTCGAAACCAAGGCTCGTTTGGAATTAAACACAGGTATCTTTCTTCTTACAGTACAGGTTGTGAGACATTGGTGGTCATGTCTGGCATAGTCGTCTGTCTTATGTGCTGCCGATAATTTCTGACGCTGATGTTTCTCCATGCCAGCCATGATGTCAAACTGTCCAGCATTTTCTCTCTCGGTCTTCCCCTGCCACTCCTTCACTCTAGCCTTCCTGTTGTCACGACGCACCCCAGCTTTCGGCTACTCACGACATGCTCTACGAAGGCGTACTGTCCTCTTCTTATGCTAGTAACCAATTCTCTTTGTGAAGTAACTTCTCTCAACATATCTTAATTTCTCTTGTTATTCATCCAGGATATCCTCATCATTCTTCTGTTATGCCTCATCTCAAGGCATTATTCTTTATAGCTCATCACTAGTCTACTGAATGTCCACGACTGGCTTCCACACATCAGGATTGACATTTATATATACGTGTTTATGTGTGCTTGTTTAAGAGATATAATCATACACCTACATAAGTAGCAATGGAGACAAACGGGGTGGAACAGATACAGATATCAGAATAAGAATAAAGAAGGATAATTGAGCCAGATACAGATATCAGAATAAGAATAAAGAAGGATAATTGAGCTTTTATAACACTGGGGACTTTGTGGAGGTCAAAAGAAATTAAACTTAGCACAAACCTTAGAAAATGTAATTCTAACGTTACATCAGTAGAACTGTATGGATCATCATTCGGAAAACAACGGAAACGATAACATATATACTACATACATTCACCAATTGGTGCCTGCACAAATAGAAAGAATAAAATGGTATGACAAATCACTAGCGTGGAGCTCATGGAAAGAACTAGACAAATACTAATGAATGAGGAAGTGAAGAAAAAACACTGGCACTGGATAGGACACACATTAAGAAAACCCGAGAAGGTATAAATAGAATAGCCTTAGTCTGGAACCCATGGGTCAAAAGAAATAGAGGAAGACTTAAAGACTCATGGAGAAGAGAAACAGAAACAGAAATGTATAATGTGGGAAGGACAAGGACAGAGCAGCAAGGGATAGTTACAGATACGGATGGGGGCTTGGGGTGAGTTGGTTGAGACTTATTCTCCAACGGGGAATAAGCGGGCAAAAGACGAAATTTATTGATAGCGTGAATAAAGAGACACAACCAGCATAATACACGGCATGACCAATGATTATCTCCCATTTCTCAGATCACATGTGTGGATGCCTCAGTCTGGTGCCGAATGTCGTTCGGCGTTGGGGATGGAACCCTGGACACAGAATTTACGAGTGGCTTGGAGATAAAATCAAAGCGAAAACCAGAACTAAAAATCCAGATTTAACTTTCTTTGAGGTAAGTGGCACCTTGCAGTCTTGACATACCAAAGTATGTGAGTTGGAATGTGGCCAATATTCCATCACAATGCCTGGGCAGAGCTTCAGAGAAACATGTGATGCCCAGACGACACGTTCCCTCTCTCGGCCTAGCCTTGTGTTTTTCAGAGGAATGGCTAACCAATACGTCTGGCACAAGGTAGGCTACAGACGCTGGCGGCTCAGCGTCAAATCTCCGAGACCTCGCCTCCACGAGCAGGTGGCAAGTGATGACCAGACCCTGGAACCCAAGGGACCCGGCTTAGGGGCGTTCAGCCATGTCCCATAGGTGAGGGCCTCGTACGCGCCTGGACCATAAGGACGCGTACATCTGTCAATCACAAGTGTCCGGACCTGTGTAAAGCGTGCACTGTCGTCAGACTCCCCGCCCGACCTTAGCGAATCCCGCAACCAGCGGGAATAGGCCCTCCGGAGATACCGCAGGAGATATTGCTCGTCTATTGCTAGCAAATCTCCCATCCTTCCACTGTGCAGATCTCGCGACCGGCGAGAATAGGTCCGCCGGAGATTTTGTTCGTCTGCTGCGGACAAATCTCTACCGAGACTGACTGAATAAGTAAAGAAACGATAAAAGTAGTGGTATTTCAAGTGATCTTGCGCTCCCACCTATGCTACACCCTTCATGTGTCTTCACAAAGTCGGACTAGAGTCAAGCTCAACAGGGTCTTCTTTCCCCGCTGATTCTACCAAGCCCGTTCCCTTGGCTGTGGTTTCGCTGGATAGTAGATAGGGATACTTTTGAGGTAAGACAACATATGTATATACCCACAAGAATCCTGTCGCGCTTCACTGTTCTGTCCAAACAGCTGTGACGTATGCTGTAGCCAACGGATTTCAATTTCATGGTTTAAATAAAATGGTATTGGTGCCTGTCGTACAGAAAGCTATAGTAAACTATTGACTGTGACGACCTGTAAAGGATATGCAACTAACTTTTATTAACAGCCAACCCTGTTGTCGATACTTAGTGAGCAATGTAGGAAACCCTTTAGGGTTGTCTGTATAGTGTAGAAGAGCAGATACACCATCATTGCCTGAAGAGAATGGTGTGGCAGGGAGTTATCAGAGGATCTGGCCCACACTAAGTTCTCCGAGGTGAGGCCAGGCGGACACATAATCATATTATATATCACATATAATACGAGGTTAAGTTAATAAGTAAGTTACAAATGACTGTAGAAAAATAACTAAACATGATAAAAACTTGAAACCAGTTTATTTTTATACATACATTGCAGGGTTAAGATCAACCAGCCTCTCCCAGGAGTGGTGAAAAGTGAAAATTAGTAATCTGCCGATGACCCGCAGACTACACAAGTCAACCCCCACCTCCCGTGGTGCAGACCGGGAAACCATGGCAACGAGGTCATGGGCTAACGGGGCTATGGCTCGCCATAGGGGATGGACTCCCTATGGTCAGATTTGTGTCCTAAATCTGCTACTGGCCTAGCAAGCCGGCAGGGGATTTTCATACTGCTCGTAGAAAAACTAAGAAGTATAAACGGACTGACCCAAACGGGCACTAGATTTTATTAGAAAGCAGTAAGCCAAATGGTTTGGCCATGCAAGTAGGTTACCATTCAACAGCATACCACAACAAGCAATGATGTACAGACCAGATGGAAACAGAGAAAGAGGCCGACCACGTAAACGTTGGACGGAGGAAATAGCAGAGTCCATGGGAATATCGATACATGAAACCCATAATCGGGCACTCTCACGATGTTTATACTTCACCTCGACACCGCAAGATACACGAGGAACATGATGAGATGAGATGATGAGATGGGATTGTCTCTTTATTTCTCAAAATAATTTCCACAAACATTGATGCACTTATCGAACGTTTTATCAGTCCTCTCAAACCGGCTGAATAGAACTGCGTGCTCTGTGTTCTAAACCACGTTTTCACTTCACATTCAACTTCGGCGTCACTCGCGAAACGTCTCCCGCCAAAGTGGGTGTTCAGTGGACTTAGCCCCAAGGGATTTCCCGTAAAGTGGTGTGCATAGCTGGGTAGAAAAAAGTTACGAGGGCGAGTCAATACGTAAGTCACACAGTTCTGTGGGATGGCAGGTAAATGAAAACAAAGCACGCAGTTCTATGCGGTCGGTTTGGAAGGACTGATAAAAGGATGAGATAAATACATCAATGTTGGTGGAAATTATGTTGAGAATAAAGGGACAATGTATGTATACAAATAAACTGGTTTCAAGTTGTTATCATAGTTAGTTATTTCTCTACAGCCATTTGTGACTTATTTATTAACTTACCCCCGTATTATAGTATTGAAACTCTTCGCTGGTTGTTGAAGATGACGACGGAGCGTGTACGGGAATGTCCCACGTGGTGTGATGTCAGTTCTTTATTCAGGTCGATTCAACCCTTCTTGGAAGCCAAGTGAGTATTTGTGATGAAAACCAATGGCTAAGTTCTACAAGATGCAAATGAGAACTGTCAATTGATTAGAGAAATTTGACGCAGACAGTCAAAATGTTTTGGACCTATTATAAGAAGAAATACATTAGAGAACTTGGTGACAACTAGCAAGACTGAAAGGAAAAGAACAAGATGACAGCAGAGAAGTAAATATCTGCGTGGCTTAGCCACGTCGAATGGTCGAGAAAAGAATACGAAGCTGATCCACGACTCTGGTGATCGTGCGAGATGGTGAAACATGACCGCCAACACTTATGGGCGTGTCACATAATTATGAGAATTGTAGATAACTGCTTTGTCCTTCTAATCACGACCCTGCTTTCAGCTGTACCAAGAAAAGGGCATAGAGCTGTGTATTGTTGTCACTAACCTCAACCAAATGAGGTCAGAATACTGCCATCCCAAGACCACCCCGGACATGCCAATCAGGGAAGCACTGCGAATGTCCATATCTATCCCAGGTATGCATATATAGGGTGTATTTTTCTAATAGCTGTGCTGTGTTAAAAAATATTACCGGTCCAAGTTTTGTATTTACCCTCTGTAAAGTTCATGCAACATACTAGGTAAATACAAAACTTGGACTGGCAATATTTTCAAACACTGCAGTCATTAAAAATACAGCCTGTATTAACTCCATATTGTTGTTTTTATTGCTGTAATTGATCTAGCGGTGAATGGGCTCCTGGTATTCAGCCCAATGACATGTAGTGTGATATTAGCTTAATTAAAGGAGTCTCTGTAGCGAACTGGTTACGCCACCTACTTCGCACTCCGAAGGTCGTGGGTTCGATTCCGGGCTAAATCATTCGATTCACGGGTGCAATTTGTTTCGGAAAGTCCTGGGTATCGTCACTGGAGCTACGGAGTTCGTACTTTATGTGACGCTTTCGGCAGGCTTCTCTCCAAAAAGAGACCGAGCCTTATGGGATAAGACCCAGTGCAATGTTTTGTTTTGTTTTGAGCTCGCTGGCTGTGAACTCAAACGTAGTCCACACACGCTATTTCCATTAGACTGAACTGCAGCTTTCGTGTGAAACAGCTTTCTCTTTTACCAGTGTCCCTCGCCATCTGGCGAACCCACTTTGACTTCACAGGTATCCGGTGTAATGAAGTCGACCCTCTTGTCTTTTGACCCCCAATTAATATATATGTACATGTATACCAGACTTAGCTACCGTACGACAGTAGACGGTACTACCTGCTTCTGTTAGCGCCGAATGTTGGGTCTTAGTCAGATATGACTGAGCTACCGTATGACAGTAGACGGTACTACCTGCTTTCTGTCAGCACCGAATGTTGGGCAACGCTTACCAAACCGGACACCCCACATTGTGCCAACGGCTTCGGGCTGAGGAGCGCAATTTGGAGGGTACAAGCCTTCTTCTAGTACGAGGAAATGCAACCTAAAGACTAAATGTCATGGCAGGGCAGATCAGGCCCTAAGCCGTGGTTGGCAACTGGTCTAGGATTGAAATTCCGACAGGTGGACAGGTAAAGCATTGCTTTGGTGATTCGGCAGCTACTACTACTACTACTACTACTACTACTACTACTACTACTACTACTACTACTACTACTACTACTACTACTACTACTACTACTACTACTACTACTACTACTACTACTACTACTACTACTACTACTACTACTGCTGCTGCTGCTGCTGCTACTACTACTACTACTACTGCTACTACTACTACTACTGCTGCTGCTGCTGCTACTACTACTCTTGCTCATCCTGCTCATCCTCCTCCTCCCCCTCCTGCTACTGCTACTGCTACAATTATTATTACTACTAATTTTACAAT